>BQNB010004188.1:0-109396 GCA_026074375.1 Tanacetum coccineum | reverse complement strand
AACTAATTAAAGACCGAAGCTCCATCGTAGAGTGACCGAGCTTCCTTGTTCGACTCAATAAATTGAGGCTAACATATTTAAATACTCGATTTACAGCATCCCAATGTTCCTTGCCAGGACTACTAGTATGCCTACTTAATCTTTCTACGGCATAAGCAATATCAGGTCTAGTATATGTCATGGCGTACATAAGATTACCAATAACCTTAACATACTTATTTTGTGCCAAGTATCTACCAGTATAGTAAGTTAAATTTAAAAACAATAAATTTCTTACTTGTTGAAGCGTTCTTCGAGAGCTTTCCAAAGTTCCATAGCAGTGTGATAGTTTTGATATACGTCCAAGAGTGGATCTGGCATAGCATTGAGGATGTGACCACGTCGAATGAAATCATCATTTCCGAACTTGAGACATTCACGGGATTCAACCAAGGTTTCTTTTGCCAATAGTTGAAACTTCCACCATCGAAAAGGTCTAACTTTACGATGTCAGTTGACATTTGTATCAAGTTATTAAACGTCATCTTTGATTCGAAAATTGCTTTAAGATTGTTAGTTCCGGGGTTTAAAAAAGATGGTTTTATGATGACGTATTCCGTACTACTACTTGTTACTTCAAGGCGAGTTCTCTCTATCCTTAAAGCAATTTCGCCCCCACCGTTCTTTCGAACAATCGTGTTCCGGAATACTGACGAATTGCCTCCCAAGATACAATGAAGCAACGTATGTAGCAATTATCAACACTACACGAAGTGGTGATAATCCGAATGAACTACCGAGTTATCGGTGATTTCAAAACACTAAAAATAATAATTCTATAGCACTATTATTTATAGCAATCGGATATAAAAGAAAGGTTATGTATGTGTTTATTTTGGTTTTGGATGATCAAAAAACGCAGAAAGAACCCAATATTTATAGGCAATCTCGTGACCATTCAAATAGTCACATTGGTTCACAAAAAGGTGCTATTAGTGACGGTTTAGCGACGACTTAGTGACAGAAAAAGCGTCACTAATCTTTATTGCCAGAAACAGTCGCGATGCTTCAGTCACAAACACCCTATCAACAGATCTAACCGCCACCTTTTCGAATTGACGCGTCTTCTCTATAATAAATTTAATTAGCGACGGTTTTGTGACAGAAAAAACTGTCGCTAATAACAAATTCGTGGATCAAAACCAAAACACAACAAAACTCTTTATTTTCTTCCTAAGACTTGACCCAAAATGACTTATGTTTGTTTTGAAAATAATTACCCAACAATCCCTCACCATTTTCAAAATAGACATAAGTTTTAAAAACGACACATAAGACCTAACCCGATTCAGAAATCCCCGGGGGTGTTATGCATAAGTAAAGATGGAATATTACACCTTGAATCTTTACGTAGTGAAAGCGCTCAAGCTTAACTAGGGTAAGAGTGGTTGAACCAAAGTCATTGAACCATCTTCCTTTATATGTTAAACGGAAACGCTTCACGCATATCCTTCCTCTCGTTCATTCAATCCACTTTGTGCCGACCTGTTGAAACTAGCCTTGGGTCTATATCTCAGTTTCTCAGGATGCTTTAGAGTCAAGCCCTTCCCAAGCATTACTCAACTAAATTACGGAGTATTTTCTAGCTCTACTAACGATATCACTACATAGAATATCAGCCTTGAGGTTATATCTCATGCTGCGACAGTTTCCTATCGAATCAAAAGGGAGACAAAAGAAACTTTACGAGGTTGGTGTTTTTTTTTATCATTTAATTATCCGAGAATGCTAATTAGAATAGTTCCCGTGAATGCACTTTGTTGCAACTGCAAGCACATCCTTTAGCTAGTTAAATGTGTGGATAGTATATAATATCGACTTATAATCTTATGCAACACATTTCTCACATTTGTGGATGTAATGATGACTTTGTTAGAATTTAAGCTTATGTGTGTTCTTTTTATCTAATTTTATGGTTAGTTAGATAGAGACTAGAGAGTATTGGCTTGCAAGGTCTAACGGAATGTTTGGATTTGCGTTTTGCAATAATAGTTTTGAGTGTTTGGGTAACAGATATATATTCTGGTTTTTAGTTATCCAGAGTCCGAATAGTAGACATTTTGACATTTAGCATTTTGATTATTTAGGGTCAAAATAGTCGGAAGAAAACTGATTACGGACATATACGTAAAGAACCTAACTTCCCAAGCATTACTCAACTAAATTACGGAGTATTTAGCTCTGACTATCGATATCACAATAATCGCCTTGATGACGCACACCCAAACACCCTTATAGAATATTCAATGCAAAGTTTGCCCTCTTCAATGTACTTAGATAGAGATTCACGCTTGATCTAACTTGTGATAATTGTTTGCAGGTTGGATCTGTGACGGGAATATGCTTTATCTGTTTTCTTGTGAGATGCTTTGTGGTAAGAAAATCTCAAAGAGAAGGCTAAAATTATCAAGTAGAAGACAATGTGATATATTATAGGTTTTTGGTATCTAACCTTGCTCTCACCAATTGCAGGATGTTCTATCTGCCTTTGACTCACAAGCTTCATTGGACGTACTCGATCATCCGGTTCTAAACTTGATTTTCTACATGGTAATTAACACCCTTGTTTATTTATTAGCATCAGTATGGATTTTTCTATTTTTAAAGGTAAAATATGACATAACTTTATAGAGTACGAAGTAATAAACATATTAGTTTGTCGTTGGCATGGTAAGTGATGGTTTCGCGTTGTCATCCCGAATCAAGCCACTCTAATTTTCAAACCATTGTCCTCATTTCCATCATAACAGTTCCCAGGTTCATTGTTCACCGACATTATTTCTCGCGTGTTTTCTGACTTCATTTTTTGGTGATGAACAGCTAGTTGAGATCCTGCCATCGGCTCTTGTCCTCTACATTCTTCGAAAGCTGCCTCCCAAGAGAGTATCGAAGTACAACCCTATTCATTAGCAACACCTTCTTCTAATCATCTGCAATGCTAATCATTGATTTTGACATATGGTCCAATAGTGGATTTGAGCCGACTTCAATACATGCAGGATTTATGTAGCCACTTTATTGTATAACGACTGTAGCGAATGTCATTGCAACTTGATTGAAGAAAACTTTTTGATCAATTTCTTCATGGAGCTTTTGTGCTTTGCCATTTGGAAACATTGTATTATTATTAATGATTAATGTAATGGAATCAGTTCTTAATGAGTATGCTTTATGTTTTAGTTCTTTTGTTGGGTGGCTTGTAGCTTTTTTAGTGTGTTAATTTTGCTTTCACAAAAGGAAAACTAACAACAAAGTAACTTAGAAAAGAAAAAAAATTAGTACTTGTTGATTTGCTCGGTAAAGAAGGGTCAATAAGTAACTTGTGGCTCTAATTAATAACCTCATAAGCTAAGTGATGTGTTGGATCGGCTTACGAAGAAAAGATGGAAAAAATAAGTTAAAGGGTCAATAAGTAACTTGTGGCTCTAATGAATAAGCTCATAAGCTAAGTGATGTGTTGGACCGGCTTACGATGAAAAGATGGAAAAAATAAGTTAAAGGGTCAATAAGTAACTTGTGGCTCTAATGAATAAGCTCATAAGCTAAGTGATGTGTTGGGTCGGCTTACGATGAAAAGATGGAAAAAATAAGTTTATAAAGTTATGTTTAGCCCATAAGTCACAAAAAGAGGGCTTACCAAACCCCTCTTAGATAAGCTCAAAAGTCTAAGCTTAAAACCTTATCCAAACACTTCAATGAGCTTATCTTTGCTATACAAGCTAATAAGCATTATATAAAAGCTAAAACACACACCACCGTTTTGGCTTATATAGCCGGCTTATGGCTTATTTGATTTTGGACTTGTGTATTTTGTGGCATATATTGAATCTTTTCAGGTTATATAAACTTATTATAACATAAGCAACTTATATAAGCCGAAAAGATTCCAAATAAGCCACAAAAAGTAAGCTTGTGAACAATACGTCCAAAAATAAGCCATAAGCCAAAATGAAAAGATTAACCAGAAAAGGAACAAAATACTCTTGTGCTGAAAGTGTAGTACTTTTACTTTCTATGGAACCTGATAACACTAATATATGAAATTATTGAAGGAACAAAACTAATTTGTCGCGGGTCAACAAAAATAATCAAGTAAAAAACATGCCATAAGCGAAAATAGTCACGTACTAATTCTCAATATTTCTTTACATAAGCAACTTACAAAAGATCATCAGGTTATGTGCATTTCAAGTATAAAATCTATCATTCCACTTCTAGAAAAAGATTTCTACATGAAATTTTGTAGAAAAGCTCACATTACTTTTGAACCTATAACTGAACTGATCATCGTCTCATTTCATCAAGCGGCGGGGCAGCAAATCTGACTTCTGCAGGCCGCGCTACTACAACTGGTTCATCGGCAAACAACGTTTTGATGAAGGATGGTGTCTTTAGGGGTCGGCGTCCAGTCATTTTTGGATAGACATCTTCAAGAAAATAGTAGGCGTGACCAGCAATCATACCCTGAATTGTTCAATGAATAATGCATTAATAGAGTGAATGTCTATAGATGGAATTGACAAGCAGGCCATATGTTCATCACACAGCACATCGTATTCGGGTGTTTGGAAGTGCGTTTTGAAAGTGATTATATAGTCTTCAAAAACTTATTCGTCTCCAAACAAATCTTTACCTTTCCAAACAAAAAACCAAATAAGAGGAATCTATTTACCATCTATGTGCAACTTTGACCACGTGTTATGGCATATTATAGCACATGTGTCTTCACACCACCATCATTCATGACTTTTAGTAGACAATTCACACTGTTTATGGGAAGTTTTATAGTTGCAATTAACATAGTGCATATAGTTTCATTATTGCTATAACACATGACGATGTTTATATGGGTCCACATTATGTTCGCTTTAAAAGGAACTTCAATTATTTGACAAATCATCAAGTAATTTCTTGTCACTACATGTTCGCGGAAAATGTTTCAAGGGTTATATGAATCAGTATTTATATAGATAAAAGAATGGCCCACAATATCAAAACATTCACAGCAATATATTAAGGACTTACAAGTAAATCCACCCAAGCACTAGCGCCGACAAGCACTGAGAAGCCCAATAAAACCTGCAGGGGAACAAGAAGCTTAGCGACCACTAAACACAGATGGTACATATATAGCCTTTGCATAAATAAATTCATCTCTAAAGCAATAAATTTTATTCGAGTTAATGCATAAACAAACTTCATATTTTCAACAAAAATGCCATGCAATAAATTTCTATAAGTTGATATCTTTAGGGTCCGTTTTGTGGGTCCATCTTTATTTCTATTCAGATTAAGTATAAGCAAACCCAAACACGACAACACTGAATGGCCACAAATATATAAGAAATTAGGAATTGCGCACATCTAATAACATATGTTATTAAAAGACATAGTTAAGCAAACGATGGTAGATACTTAGAGATTATAGATGTGCCTATCAACAAGAACTCACCCATGGTAAGTAAGCTGCTGTAAAAGTAAAGAGACCCAAGAAGCTCATATGAATAAATGGATTTTGCTTGCTCCAGACATAAACCTTTGAAGCAAAGAGAATCAAATTTAGTTCAAGTTGACTTAGAATGTTCTAAGAAGTATATAATGAATACTACATATAAAATAGCACTTAGTAATTACCATCATAAAAGTTAGTGAATTGCTAAGGAAAATGATCTTAGCAAACGATTCGGAGACATAAGGTATCATCCCTCCAACAAGTACAATACTGGTCAAGACAGTAGCTCCGAATAAGAGCATGTAAAAGAAATCAGCGGTCCTTCCCCTGAAGGAATTTTCTTCAAGAAGTTTGCAGTATCGAGCCAAAAAGAACATGTGAAACAGAAAGTCCAAATCTGTAAAACAAAGTGGCAATCATGTTAGGACAAAAAATATTGACTATTGACTGGGAACACATATAATAATTATTTATTTATTCCTAGAAAGAAAGGGAAATTTTGGAGAAACAGACAAGCATAATTGGTATCACATTCGTTTATCCGTTTAACTAGATACCAAACAAAAAAGAAAACAGGTTTTGTAGTTCAATTCAGAAAGGATTTTTTCACAGGCCATGACCGAGTATATGCATTTTCAGGAATCAGAATGAGGGGCTTAAAGTTATTGGCAGTTACGTATTTTTTGCATTAACTCAATAAGACAATAACTAACTTTCCTATAACAGCTCCTTAACTATTTATCGCATCACCCAAACTGCTTATTTTGATGATTCCACATAATCATATCATAAAAAGTTTTTGCTAAAGACTCAGACCAGATTCCCAAGACTCACAGATGCAATAATTAGCCTAAATTCGCATTTATATATGGCTCGTCATTTATAAGAATACAATAATACACTATATACAGTATCCTCGGGATTACAAGTATTCTATTAACATGTTAGATCACTAACACAATCATTAAACTTCTATAAAAACAGAACCCATATCCTTTCTAATACAAAAACAGGGAACCGGCATGGTTGAATAATATGCGTAAGAATACTTACCCATTTTTCGGAAATAAAGGAAATTAGTGATCAAACGCCATATTTGATATTGCTTCACGACAAGCACCGGATTCAAGTACAAGTTATACGGCGAAATGATCTGCACAATGTCACAAGGAATCAGATTCAACAACTATTATACTATCTTCAAGCCATAGTTACCATATTTATCTAATACACCGTACATAAAATAATCACGCTAAATACACACAGCGACGCAACCAAAGGGGAGTTAGCAACTTAGCATTTACAGTCACTCCTGAAACTATGCCGTAAAATCCATCCGCTCATCATTTCATAGGTCACGAATGAGACCCAAATTCACACACACAATTATACAAGTCCCATAGTCAAATATCACGCAATCGTCAAGCAATGCATAACATAAACAACCAATAATACACATATAAGGGCCAGAAACAATCACGCGGATATCTAGGTTAGGCCACGTACAACAGACTCTTTTCCTCCCCCGACTAACCTAAACAGCGAAAACCTCATCCGTTTAACCTACAGGTAAACCTTAATCACTTACACAATGAGCTTCTTAACCAAATGCGTGAAACCTTTTTCAACTAATCAACCTTTATACATCATCAAACAATCAAATTAGGCCTATAGTTAACCACCTTTATCACAAAATCAACAAAACAAGCAATACCCCTTTCTCAAAACACAATCTTAAACAAAACCCATAAATTAATTTCATCAAACTACCAAAAAAAAAAACCAAAAAAATTAGGGTTCATAGTACATCAAATTAGTCCTAAAGTTACCACCTTTTATCACATAAACAACACAAAATCAACAAAACAAACAATACCCATTACTCAAAACACAATTTTAAACAAAACCCATAAAGCAATTTTATTAATTCACCAAAAATAAAAAATAAAGAAAAAATTAGGGTTACCTCAAGAGAACAACCAATGGTAGTGACAATTGCAGCAGTTAAATAAGAACGAGTGATGATTGGCATCTGTTTATACCAATCTTCAACTGCTTGTGCCATTTTTTTAAAACACTAAAATTAAAAAAGCCCTGGTGATCTGATGATGATGATGGGTTGGATGGATCTATAGTGGGTGTTTTTATGAGAATAAAAATGTACAAGTGCCTAATGCATAATGTACTTATTTTTATACTTTATAAATGTTGTTTTTTGATTTTGGTGTTTGGTACTTGAGTTTTGAGAGAGTGAGGTGCACGAGCCAATGAGAGATGAGTGTGACATGTTTGAACCAATCATATGATTTTGAAGATGGATAATGATGTCATGGTGACTTTTTTATATTTTCTATTTAGAATTTTTTATTTTCTAACTTATTTAACAGCGTTGCACGTTATTTGATGTAATTGCGCGTAGCAGCGACGGGTGTAGCGGCAGCGCGTCATTTGTTTGTACATCTTTTTATGTGTATATACAAGTGTTTTAGCCGTGCTTAGCACGACCCATGAAAGTTATATTTGAAGCTTTCGAAAATGTATACATGTTAGACTGACTATGATGGTGATCAATATTAATACCATTAACTCGACGGCACATTACTTTTTCACTTCATCACAAAAAAAGTGTAATAAGACGATCGATTTTACCATCCAAACATACTAACTAAAATAATAAACACAAATATACCTTACCAAAACTAATATCAAACGACCGACTTGTGCTCAGAATTTGTCATCGACGAGTCTGTTAGAGGGAAGTGTTCTTATGCGTGCGTCCGTGCGGGGAAGCACACATTGTTTTATTACCTATTAGAGTGCTAGCGGGTACCATGGCTTGAGCCAAAAGACACTTTTGAGTGTCGCATCATGTTAATTCATCAAAGCATTCTTTTCCATTCACACACAAAAACCACCACCCTCAACTCAAGCCAAATCATCATTTTTGAGACATACCGTTTATTTAAAACACCTCTTTTTAACTCATTTTTTTTACCCACCCTTGCATAAATTCGTCTCTTGGCTCAAGCCAACAAAACTGGCGAATGGTTCAGCAAATGTGATGTTGTGGTTTCATAGTTTGGCCTTAGCTTGGTGTCACGTTGGATAGTGTGGGTGCTAAAAAGTTTATGAACATTCATGCTAGTAAATTTAAAGGTTTGTTCGGTATGACACTTTATAATAATAGGAATACAGTCAAAGTAAAAAAATACATTTGATTTATGTTAGTGGGGTTCCAAATAAAAACTTACCCCTTCATTTGAAGGTTTACATAAACCCCATTAAACCACCCTACTTTTTATAAAGGAATTGATTGCCACGCTTATTTTTTTAGCTGTGACACTTTAATTTATGCATAATATAGTTATACAGTGTTTACTGTGTGCACTATATACTTGTACAATGAGTGTCTCAATCAAAAAAATAAATGTGCAAATCACTACCCTTTTTATAAACTTGTGAGACCACTTTTCAATAATCTCACATTCATTTTATGTTTCATTTTTATTTAATATATCGAGTATAAATTTATTTTAAAATTCATTTAAAAATATATTTACTTTCTCGTAAACTTTACATCAAATTCAAAAGCAAATCAAAACCTCACTTAAAACCAAACGCACACAAAATTAGGACTGATCAAAACCAACCGAAAATCAAACCGAACCGACAAATCGAGCCGAACCGACCAAAACCGAACCGACCATTTTCGGTTCCGTTTTCGTTTTGTATATTTGTAATTTTCGGTTTCGTTTTTGTCCGTTCGGTTCGATTCAGGTTAAACCAAGAAAAATACGCCTAAACTATCTATTCGACTCGGGTTAAAACCAAGAAAAATACGCCTAAACCACCTTATCAACCCGACAACTCCTTATGTTCCCTTAAAGTTGAGTGGTTGATACTTCATGAAGTCTTGGTATGTATACTCTCGAGCAACAGGCCTAGCGCCTCTATCATTCTCATTTGGATTTCCATTTCCACCATTTCTATTTCCACCATTTCCATCTCCACCATTTTCATTTCTACCATTTCCATTATCGTTGTCGCTGTCGTTTTGGCTTTGAATTTCAGCTTCAAGAGCATTTGCAGCACGAGTTGCCTCATAAGCAACCAATGCTTCCTCCACTCGTCGGTTAATGAGTTCTTCGATTGCCTCCGGGGTCATACCAGAACGAGTGATAGTCATATTCTACAGCACAAGACATAGCACACGGTGAGATTTGATACGAGATATATCCACTATAAATGGCAAATAATGTTTATAAAGGAAAATACGAAAAATGAAGAACTTCTTGTTCCTTTTATGGCAAAGTATGTATCGCAAGTCATTTCAAATGTACCGTAACTTTTTCAATAAAAGTATCTTTCAAGCACATACAACATTTTTGCGCTAGTTAAGAGTTATAATACGAGCATAAATCGTCATTTGTTGTTTACTGATCAAATGGTACTTAGAGATCGCGTAACAATAAAAATCATATTTTATTTTTACGCCGCGCAAAGCATAAGTCACACCTATGAGTATTTTATGAAACCCATACTACTTCAATAAATAAAGTATCAAATGAGCCAATATTTAGACTTTACTAAACAAACAATATAATTTGAAGTTTCCTTCCTCAAAACTCAAATACGTAAAATATTACTAGGTCAATCAGTAGAAAGGAATTCAAATAAATTGAGTTAACTCCAATCATTTCATTCTACATCTAGGTCCTGCACCCTTTGAGATATTCACCGCTACGTCTCGTTTCAATATCATTTCAATTTTCAACAATTATATAAAATTTCTTTTAAACAGGATATAAAAAGGGTGATCATCACAAATAGTAATCATACACTAATAAGTAAATGTTAAATTAAATCCCTCACATGCATGGTCTCAAGAATAGTAATCACCTTGCGTATCATGAGGCACTATGCTCACTCATTCTATCACAACAAAATATTGAAAAACAAGAGTTAAACCACACGATTTGAGTGAGACTTTGAGCTAGGATACGTCGGTTCGAGAGAAATAACCAAGGATTGATTACACGCTCCTCTTCATCGTCATGTTTCAACCCATTAACAAATACTTGGACATTCGTAAGTTTCTTTTTTTTTGTAACTTAGCATTTATCATGCTAGGTCAATTACCTTTGTAGCCTAACACGCGACCAAAACCAAGGCACGGCTAATCTTGACTAAAACTGAACGAAAGCCTCGGCTTTAAATGGCTTGTTCACGACCTACGACCAATGCATGGTTAATATATGCACACGCATGCAAATACTTTGGTCGTAACATGCATAGAATAACGATGTATAACAGATTTTGCAAACAACGCATCATGCGTGAAAACTAATAAACGAAACTAAGGGAAAATTTCATTAACTAAACACGAGCATGATGTTCTACGACTGCTCACTAGGGACAAGAAAACGCTAGGTTTACGCGTGAAATATTATAGAGCTTCTGATATGTGGTCTCGACCTATGACATGGGTGTGACCATGTAACCCAAGTCGAACCGCAATGAGCCATTTGCTCACCTTTGGTGCGACATAGGCTCTAGTAAAAACGAGCACATCGTGTTTGTTGGTTCGTGCCTAGGCCTCATAGGCACATGTCGCAATAAGGCTACCATGTTTGAATCCAAGCACGACACAGTGTGCTGCCACCACTGTTGGAAACCATGGGTTTCGCGGCTGGTTACCACCACTGTTGCAGCTAAATGGGTCACGAATAACTCGACCACACCCTTAGTTCCACTCTTATTATATCTTGTGACCAACCTTATAGCATGGAACCATACGAGTTAACAAGAAAACCTAGCTAGTAACATTTAAGGGTGCGTTTGAGAGAAGGAAGAAAGCCACAACAGTGGACATTAACCCACTGATGGGGAACACACGACATGAAAACAGAAATGGGAGGAGGGGTAGGCCATGAGGAGGGGGGGTTGTTGGTATAAAAATAATGCACACTACCACTCACATGTATTTTTACTTTAAACAATTTAGACGGAAGGGAGTGTTAGCTTGCGTGTTTCGAGTCCTTGGGTCGTTTCGTGTCAAAATTTCAAGAAAATTTGTAAACTCGTTAACGGAGCAAGGCTTACTCGAAAAGTAGAAAATGTATACGATTTCGGATAAACAAGAAATAATAGCAACACATTTAACTCGTAAACGTATAAAACAAATTTGACATGGCTTTTATATGAATTCCTTGGCACTACGATATTTAAACGCTTAGTTGGTTTAAAGCGTAAAATATAATGAAGAGTATAGAAGCTAAAATATGAAGAATCTAAATATTCGATGAGTACTATTTTAAAGAATTAGAGGACTACATGTGTCAATATGGAAACTTAAGGGCATTAGCGACAGGTAATTAATTCTTATCGATTAAGCGGGTCGAACGAACCGTGAGGTATAAAACAGATAATTACACAAATCAATTGACGGTTACGGTATAAATAAATAACGCGATTAGAAATATATATAACCATAGTAAATTACGAATAATGTTTATATTTTATTTAGATATAAATCGCATGGACTTGTGAGTATAAATTGCGACGTGTGATAGTATAGATTCCTGTATAGATACTTATAAATATAAAGTCGTCCCTAAAGCCAATGGTTTAATCAACACTTTGAAAACGTAAAATGTTAACACCTAAACGACAATACCCTTTTGACCAATTGCATAGTTTACTGCATACATTAATTTTAGAATGTAAACTCAGTAATTGTTATAATTACTTAGGTGTTTGACTGAGTCGCAATTTGACGTGCCTTAATCTATTTCCAATCTCCAACGATTAACCGTCAAGGTGAGTTTTCATAGCCCCTACTCTACTGTTTTAAATCGTCTTTTGGGGTGAGAACGTTGCTTATTTTAAACATGTGAATACAAGTATAATTACTCATTACTGATTGGTCTAAGTCCCGATTTAACCCAAGATGCTATTTGCCCGATTTATCATGAACCGTCAATCTTTGTGAGCGCGAATGTTATGGATAGATCTATCAGGATTGACAATCCCTGTTTGTCTTGGACTGACATTAGTCAGGCAAACACAGTTTCATTTGAGTCAGATTACGGGTGTCCCGGGTTAGACACCTGCAAGGGCATTCATTTATTGTTGGTATATGTTAACGCTTCGGTGTCATGAGCTTAGACAATAGTAATGCAATTTATATGACTTTGTATCTGTTATATTGTCATATGCGGATGAAATCTTGTGATTCATAAACACTACATTTTCTGCTTAGACAAACCTATGAACTCACCAACTTTATGTTGACACTTTAGCAATGTTTTCTCAGGTGTTAAGAACGAAGATGCTATATGAAGTCTCATGCATTGCAGTCATTTCCCGTTATTTGAAGATCACTTGTACTATTTAAAAACGATGTTGTATCGTCTATTTTTATGCTTCCGCTGAATGTTTAAACAATTTATTATTTCCTAATTCAAGTGATCAATTTTCTTAAAACGTCTCATATAGAGGTCGTTCTGTATTGCTTAGAAGTATGATAATCATGAAGTCACACGCCCTCGGCTGCCATTATACTCTGATATTTTAGGGGTGTGACAGATTGGTATTAGAGCTCTGGGTTATAGAGAACTAGGTTGCATTAGGCAGCACTAGACTATAACTACTTCTCTGCCTAACGTGCTTAGTATGCTTCTATTGTCTGTCATTGCTGGTTTCTCAATATAAGGTACATAGGAATCAACAATCAAGGGAGTACATATATATTAAAATAACATACATGTGAAATAAACATATATGAGATACATATACTTAATATGGGTTACATGTGCATTAAATAGGCTTAACTATGCGTATTTTGAAGTATATCTATATCCTTATTTCATATTTGCTTGTCTCAGCGACATGTCGAACTCGGATGAATTGAGACACACCGATAACACTACACTGGTACCTCCCAGACTCCCTGACACACTCCCTCAGGTGTACCATATGAGATGTCCTACTCTAGGATTACTTATTTTGCCATCTATATCACCATTTCCCCCCAACTATCAGACGTACCGCTCGTATATCTATTCCACCTATTGAGCCAAATCTTGCTGAACGTGCCAGAATTTCTGCTATTAACCTTGATGATTATCAACTTGATCCTGTTACCCCACCACTCTTACCTTCATCCCCATTTACGATGGCTGCTTACCAGCGGATGATTGTTAAAACAGACCCCACCTAAAGAGAGGAAGCTCTAATAGAAACTGGTCAGAATCCGGTGCCTGTACCTGAGACAGCCTTGACCGTATGCACAACGCGCCTTATAGGACAGTTGCATATCATGTAAAATTGGCTAAACAAGTTGAGCTACATAAACAAAATATGTCTAAGGGTAATGGTTCAAGGGAAAAGACCAACAAGCTTTTGAGGAAACCAACATGGGACAATGCTCAAAGAGTAAATAAACAACATCAGTTTGTCCCTTTGGCAGTACAAACAAGAACTGGAACTGATCCAGTTAATACTGTTAAAACTAGCGGTACTAACTATGTTAGTACTGCTAGACAAAATATTAACAAACAGACAGTACTAACAAGCACTGCTCTGAAAGTTAATACTGTTAAGCCCTTTGTGAGTGATGTTAGACCAGCAAATGTTTTTAACAAAACTCATTCACAATCCTCAAGGCCTTTAAAAAGAACAACAGTACTAAGAACAAAATTGGCAAACCAAAAGATTTATATTGCTAAGGTAAAAGAAGTTAGTACTGTTGGGGAAAAATGGGTCATTGCTGTTAAGTCCTCAGCAAGTTGTAAATGGAGCAAACCTGGATACAACAATAGTATCCTCTCCAAATACAATGGTGGATCTAGCCTTAGAAATCATTCATCTTTAAAAGATCCACTAGGCAGACTCAAGCCCAAACAGGCTTGGGTCCCTAAGAGAGACTAATCTCTTTCTTTTGAATGTGCAGGAAAATCCACACAGAACTTTAAAGAATAAAGGAATAATTGATAGTGGATGTTCCAGGCACATGACAGGGAACAAGGCTTACCTTGCTGACTATCAAGACATTAATGGTGGCCCTGTTGCCTTTGGAGGTAGTAGAGGATATATTACTGGGAAAGGTAAAATACAAACTGGTAAGTTAGATTTTGAGGATGTAAGCTTTGTAAAAGAACTTCAGCATTTCAATCTCTTTTCTGTGTCACAAATGTGTGACAAAATGAACAAGGTTCTGTTTACTGACACTGAATGTCTTATTTTGTCTCCTGACTTTAAGTTACCTGATGAAAATCAAATATTACTTAAAGTTCCCAGACAAAACAATATGTACAGTTTCAATTTAGAGAACATTGTTCCTTTAGGAGGATTGGCTTGTTTGATTGCAAAGGCTACAACTGATGAATCTAACTTATGGCATAGGAGGTTGGGTCATGTAAATTTCAAAAACCTAAATAGACTTGTGAAGGGAAACCTTGTAAGAGGTTTACCTACAAAGCTTTTTCAAAATGACCACACTTGTGTTGCTTGTCAGAAAGGAAAGCAACACAAAGCTTCTTGTAAGGCCAAGTTAGTTAGCTCTATTAGCCACACCCTACAACTTCTTCATATGGACTTGTTTGGACCTACATCTGTAAGGAGCATAAACCATAAGACCTATTGTTTGGTTATCACTGATGATTTTAGCAGATTTAGTTGGACATTTTTCTTAAGAACTAAGGATGAAACTAGTGCAATCCTTAAGGACTTTATAAGACAAATAGAGAACCAATTGAATCAAAAGGTTAAAACCTATTAGATGTGATAATGGAACAGAATTTAAAAACAGGGATGTTATTGAATTCTGTGGGTTAAAAGGGATCAAGAGGGAATACAGCAATGCCAGAACTCCACAACAAAATGGAGTTGCTGAGAGAAAGAACAGGACCCTTATTGAGGCAGCAAGGACCATGCTTGCAGATTCATTTTTACCTAACACTTTTTGGGCTGAAGCAGTTAGTACTGCTTGTTATGTTCTAAACAGGGTATTAGTGACCAAGCCTCATAATAAGACACCTTATGAACTTTTAACTGGTAAGACACCAATTATAAGTTATATAAGACCTTTTGGGTGCCATGTGACCATCTTGAACACCATAGACCACTTAGGCAAGTTTGTTGGAAAATCTGATGAGGGATTTTTGGTTGGGTATTCTCTACAAAGCAAGGCTTTTAGAGTGTACAATTTAGTAACCAAAAGAGTTGAAGAAAACTTGCACATAACCTTCTTAGAGAACAAACCAAATGTTGCAGGGAAAGGACCAAATTGGCTTTTTGACCTTGATTATTTGACTGATTCTATGAACTATCATTCTGTTAGATCAGAGAATCAAGCTAACCTTCATGCAGGTCAACAAGAATCTAACCAAAATACAGGCACAAAAGACAAAATTGATGCTGGGGATTCTGAAAAAGAAGATGAATCTAATCAAGACTGCTTTGAACTCCCAATATGGCATTCCTATTCTTCAACAAACCCATTTGTTTCAAAATCAGATAATAAGATAGGAGGTCCAAGAGAGGAAGAACAAATCTTTTTGGATGATCTTGCAAGACTTCAAAGGCAAGAAAAGGAAGCTAATGAGGAAGCTGAAGCTCTCAGGAAGAATCTTGAACAAGAAACTGAGAACTTGGTTACTCAGGCAGGAGCTGCTAAGTCTAGCAGTACTAACATTTTTAGTACTGTTAGCACAACAGCTAAAGCTAGCGGTACTAACTTTGTTAATACCGTTAGTATACCAGTTAGTACTGCCAGTGCAAATGAGGGAACAACCAATACCCAAGAAGATGACTCTGAAATACCTCCACTTGAGGATATTCATGAAGATACTACTGATGGTATCTTTACACATTCATCTTATGATGATGAGGGTGCAGAGGCTGACTTCACAAATTTGGAAACTGTTGTGAATGTTAGTCCTATTCCCACATCAAGAATTAATCCCTCTCATCCTTCAACACTTATTCTAGGAGATCCAACATCAGCAGTACAAACAAGAAGCAAAGTAAACAAAAGTTCTGAAGCTCATGCTTTTGTTAGTTATGTTCAAAAGCAAAGGAGAATCAATCATAAGGACTTTCATCATTGTTTATTTGCTTGTTTTCTATCTCAACATGAACCCAAGAAGATTTCAGAAGCTCTTGAAGATGAAAGCTGGGTTGATGCTATGCAAGAAGAATTGTTGCAGTTTGAGATTCAAAAGGTTTGGATTCTGGTAGATTTGCCTTATGGGAAAAAGGCTATCGGTACAAAGTGGGTGTATCGAAATAAGAAGGATGAAAGAGGAGTGGTTGTCAGGAACAAAGCAAGATTGGTTGCTCAGGGACACAGACAAGAGGAAGGAATAGACTATGATGAAGTTTTTGCTCCTGTGGCTAGGCTTGAAGCCATAAGGATCTTTTTAGCATTTGCCTCATATATGGGCTTTACAGTCTATCAGATGGATGTGAAAAGTGCCTTTCTCTATGGCAAGATTGATGAAGAGGTATATGTGTCTCAACCACCAGGTTTCCTAGATCCTAAGTATCCTGAGAAAGTCTACAAAGTGGTTAAAGCTCTGTATGGGTTGCATCAAGCTCCCAGAGCATGGTATGCTACTTTATCCACTTTCTTGTTGAAGAATGGATACAGAAGAGGGACAATTGACAAAACTCTCTTCCTAAAGAAGGACAAACATGATATCATTTTAGTTCAAGTCTATGTGGATGATATCATCTTTGGGTCTACAAAGAAGTCTTGGTGTGATGAGTTTGAGGCATTGATGAAGAGTAGATTTCAGATGAGTTCAATGGGAGAGCTCACTTTCTTTCTTGGCCTACAAGTCAAACAGAAACCAAATGGTATATTTATTAGCCAGGATAAGTATGTTGCTGAAATCCTGAAGAAGTTTGACTTTGCAAGTGTTAAGACTGCCAGTACACCAATTGAGACTCAGAAGCCTTTAGTCAAAGATGAGGAAGCCAGTGATGTTGATGTCCATCTCTATAGGTCAATGATTGGCTCCTTAATGTATGTGACTGCTTCTAGGCCTGACATTATGTTTGCAGTCTGTGCTTGTTCTAGGTTTCAAGTCACTCCAAAGACCTCTCATTTAAGTGCTGTCAAAAGAATTTTTAGGTACCTAAAGGGCAAACCCAAACTGGGCCTTTGGTATCCTAGAGAGTCTTCATTTGACTTGGAATCCTACTCAGATAGTGATTATGCTGGAGCAAATCTTGACAGGAAATCCACAACAGGAGGTTGTCAATTTCTTGGCAGGAGACTCATTACTTGGCAATGCAAAAAGCAAACCATTATGGCCACTTCTACACCAAGAAGACGAATATGATGCTACCTGCCACAGTTGCTGTGCGGCAAGTTTTATGGATTCAAAATCAAATGTTTGTTATGGGTTCAAACTTTATAGAACACAAAAGATCTATCATGATAATGAAAGACCATTGGCATTTGTAAAGAATCATATTCATACGAAGACAAAAGATATTGCCAATTAGGCACACTTCATACGAGATTGCCTAGTGAAGAAAATATACAGGTGCTTAAGATCCACACTAATGACAATGTAGCTGATTTACTAACCAAGGCATTTGATGTTAGCCGATTTCAGTTCTTGGTTGTTTCAATTGGGATGATAAAATTCATAAGCTCTTTGGTTAAAGGGAGGCAATATGAATAGGTCATATGTGGATTGTAAGTAGGTAAAAAACTACATGGAAAATCAAATGTGACTAAGAAACCCCAAAACACACACACATAACTAGTTATGAGCACTACTCAACGTGAACTAAGTTCAAAGAGTTAAGAAAGATTGCTCAAGTTTTTGTGCTTGGATTCAGAGTAAGAATTCTCTTGTGAAGCATTTTGAAGACATGAGATTATGTAGACCATTCCAAAGATGTAATTTGCATGGGTGGTTCAACCCCACCAAGAAGTAGCGCTCTATGTCACTGTTTGACAAATAAAGGGGTGCATATACATTCGGAGCGGTGTTTACCAGGTAAAATTGGTTAGTATGTATTGATGATGAGGCGAGGTTGGTTCGGCCACCTGAATAGTGAGTCATGGTTAGATGGGTCAGGAGGTGGAATCTATTTTTTTAATATTGTATGGATACACATTATCTAGAGGTGATGCTTGTCAACGCTTTAAGAAGATTTAGAGAGTCACAAAGAAGAGCTACTGATGATGCTGAAGCATTCCTGATACTTACATTGTTCATTCTTTGTTTTGGTCAGTTAGTACCGGACCTTACAATGTTAGTACCGTGGGCAAGTTTTGTACCGCTAAGAGGACATTTGGAGAAAAAATTCCGCAAGGTACAAAGTGTAAATTGGACACTTTTTCTTTAAATTTAGGTCTCCAAAAACTATAAGAAATCCATCTCAATCGCACACCTGTCTCAATCAATTCTCTCCTACTGCATAAGTCTTACTAGCCCTAATCTCTCTTAACAACGATCTCTCTCACTCTAAGACAACATGGTGCTTCTGAGTCCTGTGCCTAAGCACCACAATGGTCGATCTTGAAAAAGACTGAAGGGTATGTGGAGTTTCATGTAGTCATTGATTTTCTTCGAGAAGTTATTTTATAATGCGACACCTGTTAGTTCATGTTGTTTTCGACCATTTCGGTTGAACAGTTTTGGACGTCTGCTAAGTCCAAAACAATCAACAATGTTAGGCACATAACTGCCAAAGTAGCTGGCAAAGTTGTGTCTATCTCTGAGGCATCAATCCGAAACTGGATTCTTATTTTTGCTGATGTGATGGGATGACACATTACCAAATCAAGCTATCTTTAATGCTATTCAGCTTTATGGGATATGAGGGGGGATTTAAGTGTGTTAAAACACTTAATAATCGCATTGTTTTCACCCCAATGAAGGTTTTTATTTCAACTTCGTGTAATCTATGTTTAAGTTCCAAAGTACTCTTGGGATCAAATATTCCTACAATATTGCCCACAGCTGTTATTTGTTTAACAACTAAATCAAAAGTATAATTTTTCCAGTTTCTTTTTTGTTGGTATGATTAGACATCTAGAGGCTAAGAAGAAGTTTGTATGGTATCTCGGTTTATTTTCTATATTTTTTGATAGAAAATTAGCTAAATATCTGTGCCTTTAGATCACTTTCCTGTAAATAGAATTAACTTGTAAAGTTTTTCTTTTATGATTAAAAAGGGAAAAATTACTAGGCCAAGTATCACCTTTGTTTGCTACTATGTTGGTCCAACCCAACACAGGTGAGGGGGTTCATCTGAAAAGACCTATCTGTTGAACAACTTCACCTTCTACCTGCACACTGGTGAAATCCCAAAATGATTTCATACCTGATCAAACCTCTGCTCACCAAGCGTAGAGGTTCATTTTGAGCAAACTAACCTGTCCCTTCCTCACGACCTTCCCCAGACCTCACCAACACCTTCTACCCACTCCCTATTGTTCCTGTTTCTATCCCGTAACCTAATGGTGAGATTCTTGGAGATATTTCATCCTATGATGCATCCTTTCAGGGAATGAGGATGTCATGGACTCTCAAAATGTCTAGATCTTTGTTCTCCTTTATGTCAACAGGTTTCAGATCAAGCCAAGGAAATACTAAAAATCTGGATGGCTATGATCACAAGCTAGAAGCAAGCTAACCTGTAATCAAAACATCATTAAAGAAGTATCTGCAATGGACTATCTCATTGCAACAAAGTCCCAAAGAAGTGCTTCTCAAGAATCAAAGGGTGCACACGAGTCTGTATCAAACAAGGGACGGATGAAAGCAAAAGGGAAATTAGAAGTTCACAGGAGATCCTCTGTTTGATGTATGATGAAGATAAATTGATCCATGGGAAAACAAGAAAAAGCTCTAATTGAAAGGGAGGACAAGAGATATGGTGGATGAAGAGAAGGAGTTTGATGAAGAAAGACTTAGTACTGAAGATGGAGTTAGTACTGTCAAGGAAGGAGTTAGTACCGACTTTAAAAAAGTTAGTACTGACAGTCCAAAAGTTAGTACCGACGAATCCAAAGTTAGTACTGATGAACAAGAACAAGTTAAAGGTACTGAAGAATCCAATGAGAGTACTGAAGAGATCTTTGAAGGTACTGGAGAGCAAAGAGAAGGTACTGAAGACAAAGTTAGTACTGATGACCAAATGGAAGGTATGAAGATCAATACTAAGGAGAAATTGCTTCTTAAGCTCTCAAACTTCCTCTCAAACACCCATTTCTATAAATTTGGTGATGATGAAAACAATTGTACACTTCTCCTCAAACTTGAGTAAAAGCAAAGCTGTTCTAAAGAAAAGAGAAAAGGTGTGAGTTGAATGATGTTGAAGAAAATTGATAGACCTAGGCCTACTTCTACAATGATCTCCTCTCACCATTGAAGCCTCTCCTAAAAATTAATCCTAAAGACAAAGGGAAGAAGAAGATTGAAGAGGAGGAAGAATCTGAAAGTGAAGATGATAATATTCCTCAAGCTGTGAAGAAATTCAAACAGCTTGAGAGTGATGAAGAATTGGCTAGGAAAATTCAAGAGTCTGGGAAGAGAAGAAGAAAGGAAACAAGATTGGCTGAAGAAAAAAATAAGCATCAAATGAAGCTCTTATTAAAAACTTTGATGATATTAAGGCAAGTATTGAGGCAGACAGGAATTCTTGCTGAAGAAGCTTCATAGAGCAAGAAAGAGAGCAGTTCACATAGAAGAAAAAGCTAAGTTTCTTCATGGATACAATTGCTGCTCAGAGAACAATTCCTTGCTAGACAAAGATCAAGAGGCCATTAAGAAACAGTCCTCCAACACAAGAATCTAATTTAGAAATCTGAGATTAACCTACTTAAGCATGAGGGGAACTTCAAACATTCTGAGTTGAACAGAAGGAAGTTTGAGACATAAGCAATGTATGAAAAAAGATATATCTGTTAGATGAAGATTCATTGCTTTGGATTGTTGAAGATGATAGATGATCAATAGAATGTTAAGAAAGATTCTCCAATGGAGAAGAGATCAAGCAGGAATCTAAAGTTGAAGTCAATGAGAGGTTAAACGAGAAGAGTCTACGAAGAAGAGAAAGCACGGTACAAGGGAAAAAGAGTAGGCAAAGAAAAAAGAAGATTCAAATCAAGATACTTCTCAAGATGGACCATTGCATATTGAGAAAGAGAATGATGGAGCTGTGATTGTGCTTGACAATTGCTTCCAAATGAGGACAAGGAAGTAGTTATGAAATTCTTGTCAAGGAAGTATCCATTCATTGCCTGAGAATGGAGAATCTTGCTCTATAACCCAGTTTGATGATTTTTCTAAAAGATCAGAAGAGATATATTATGAATGTGGCTGACAAGAAGTAATGGTCCAATGAGATCCTCAGCATCATTTGAATAAGAGTGCTTTCAGTGTTTTGACAGAGAAGACTTAGATGCTATATATAAACTTGTGATGGACATATATCAAGATAAGATTCCTGAAGGTTTTGATAAAGTTCTTTGGGGAGATCTGATAGTTATGTTCAATCCAGATGAACAAGATGAGTTTTGGAACTCACAACATGAAATGGGAAAGTAGCTCTGTTGGAAGCTGCATAGATCTTCAGGGGTACACCACTTTGATGACTGATGAAAGGATTTAGTCGTTCACTTGTAATAAAGAAGAAGTATCCTTTGAAAAAGGAATTAGTGATGCAAATGTCTAAAGCTTAAAATTAGATTCTGATAGAAGAGAATTTACTATGGTTATTGGAATTGATACGATTTATCAAGAAGGTACTTGCTGAATTTAGGAATCTTAAGAATAAGACTGTGATGGGAGTGAGAAAGTGAATTAAAGTGTTGGATAACACACACAACAAATGGTTCAATTGCACCATGCAAAAAGGCATAAGAATTTGCTAGTCCACATGCAAATGGCTTGAGTAAAGACTTCTCAAATGTTTTTGGTTTACATATTTACAAACAATGTTTAGGGTTCTCAACTCACGTGCTTATTGGTGAAGAGTTGGCTAAGTCCAAGATCAAAACAGTCTTGGTAAAGACTAATCAAATATTTGATAGCTGATAGTTTGCTAAAAACTATTTAGTTTATCAATGCACCCATGTTATGACATTGAAGCAATTGCTCGTCCAAAAACACAAAAACGGTTATTTGGTAAAGACTAAATCATATCCGTTGATGGTTGACAGTTTACCAAAAAACTGTATGGTAATTATCACACATATTCTACGATGAAGAGTTAGCTATCCCTAGAGCAATCGGCTACTGTAATGGAACATCAATCCGTTAATGGATGGTAGTTTTGCCAAAAAAACTACAGAAGCCAACTTAGTTGGATTGTAGGTAACAGGATGTTGCTGAGTAGCTGAAAGATGTTGCTGAATTGCTGAAAAGGCAAGGTTGCTGCTAAAGAAGGTAACGTGTCAAGATTTAAGAATGATAAAGAATGTTTGGATACTTCCTCTGTGCCGTAAAAATGTAAGCTTAAGGATTGAAGAAACAATTGAAGTTATAATAGTTTAACATCATGTTTAAGGAGAAGTTGTTTGGTTCAAGTTTTTCTTAAATTTGTACCAGTCAGTACAAATAAAAAATCTTTGTACATGGATCAGTTCTACTTAGTAACGACAGTACCTTAAGTAGTAAGTACTGTTAGTTAGTTAGTACCGTTAGTAGAAAGTTAGTTAGTACCGTTGAGAAGATATTTAAAAGATATTTATGAGATATTTTAGAAAAAGATATGTAAGCCTTTTAGGGTTATCCTTGATATATAAAAGGAACCCTAGGCATAGTTAGAATAGGGTTCTACACAAGATCATAGTGAATACAGAATATCATAGTTAGCAATCTGTAATCCACAAGAACACATTAATAAAGTTGTTATTTAGTTGTTCATTGTTCTTCTTAGTACCTGTGTTAAGATTCCACATTAACACATAGTATTCATACTCATTGTTTCTACATAGTCATTTGTATTTATACATCCTGACTATCATCCTTTATAGGCTGCAAAGATCCATTCAGTTTATTAGGAACCTTCAGTAAGCATTGGTATAAGGTTTTCTCTGCCAAAAGGGAGCTTGTTGATTAGTGAAGTAACTCTCGAGTTGGATACTCGGGGAGTGAAGTAGGGCGAAGAGGAGCTTCGTGACCGAACCACTATAAATCACCGTATCGATTTGCATTTTCTTTTACCTTTTACTTTACTTATTTCTTTACATTTACCGCTTTACTTTTATACTTGCATTGTGCTTATGATTGTGTGAATGGTTGTGTATATATTGTTAGTTAAGGTTATGTAACAATTTTAGTTAAGCTTATGGTTGAGTTTGTATTTTAAGATATGTGTCTAGTTGTTGTGTAACCTTTATCGACACTTTCACATTATTACGTCTACTTGATTGGGATTTGTTTTTTTTTACTAAAGATTTAAAGTTTTTTAAATAAAAACGTATTCAACCCCCCTCTATGGTTTCCACAATTGGTATCAGGAGCCACGTCTCTCTAGTTTTCAAAACAAATTGATTTTTAAAATAAAGTATAATCATGTATCAAATTACCCATAAAGGAGGGGGGGGGTTCAATTGAAAAGTGTTCTCTGTTGTTTGATTACTGTACCTAGTTTTGTTATTAAATTATACATTATATACTAGCTTGAAGGAAAAATTTTTCAAAAGAACTTGGGAAGTGGCCAACTTTTGTTTGTCTATGTTGTAAGGATTGAAATGATGTTCTTAAAAAACGAAATTTATGTGCGGACCAACTTTGTAAAAGTTTATGTTCTCCAGTTAGTCTCAATTGATTTTAAACAAAAATGTGTTTGGGGTCTTCTCTGTGGCGGTCCCATAAATGTTTAGGCGGCCCGCAAAAGATATATGGGGGCCGTCTGTCTGTTCAGCAAATTTGCGCAAACTTGAAAATCATAGAAAAATCAACCGGTAGTCCGTAGAAGTCGTGCCACCCGCCATTTCAAAGATAATTGAGTCTACTTTCATTTAAAAATACTTCCAAGTCTTCATTCTAAACTTAAATAAGTCAGAAATGCAAAATACTACATAGTGGTCAAAACTTTGAGTTTCGTTTTAACGTAAAACTTGTATTTTACATTTTCCTTTGAGTCGGGCATTTCTAATTGATATATCTTTGAAAAATAGTGTATTTGTCCTTTCAAAATATTGATCTTAATTAATTTTTGAAATGGGGAGGAACTATTTTATTTTCAAATCAAATCAGATAAGATACATCGTTATATCGATACCACACAAAACAACGACGAATATCCTTATGTGTATGCTAGATGATTATGTGTGTTTACTTTTGTTTCAACTTGGTTAATAGATATTAATAAGTAATCATTACTATTTGTAATTGAGCTAATCATATATCTAAACACATGTGCCATGTATGCTATTTGTATGTTACTAGTTTTCTGGATTATGCCTAATAGGAATTACGCTAGATTTCTTGCGTTAAGTTGCAAAATTGTTTGTGCATTGCATATAGGCATAGATTCATTATATATTTACATGTGTTTCATAAAACATCCTGAGTCATTTTGAGGGTGGTAATCCACCTAAGATTGAGAGTTTAATATTTTTTCAAGTGTGTGGAAAAATAATATCCTAAGATCATATGTTAAAACCCATCATTAAAATATTTCTAACACATTATCTCTCTTCCAACAAAATGTACTAAATTTTTTCTTCATCTTGCGTTGTTTGATATTCGGGTTGGTTTAATAACAAAAATAAAAGATTGTATTATACATTGGTTAAATTAAGTAAAGAAACAATCATATTTTTAAACTTTGCGTGTGTTGCATGGTTCTATACCACCATAATTATATTCTTTTTATACAACTATAGTGTTTTACAAAAGATATGAGTTGTATTAAAATTGTTAGAAAATCAATCAATATACTAATAAAATGTCAAAAAAACTATGCATACTATGCTAACAACGAATAGTTTTTCGCACACGCAAAATACTAATACAATCTTGAAGTTAAGAAATTTAACTTGTCATTTTCTCAACATCTCACACTTACAACATTTGCCTTAGGATTAGTGGACACACTATGAAAATCTTTTATTTTGTGTCTTTTATAAGAGTGTTCGGGATGGTCATGAATATTTCGAATATATATCAACTCATATATCAAACTATGATTGATGTTATTATTGAATATAGTTTGGACCTTTGTTATTCGAGTTTGGACAAGAATTTGGATTCTTATTTGTCTTGCTTTAAGATTATATCAAAATTTAACAGAGATATTATCTTAAACCTACCTACTCAATCACACTGATTGATATGAAAAATAAGACATCCCTTTCCAAGACGAATAAGATATATACATCGGATCATAACTCACAACTTGTGTAAAATGATGTTATAAGTGAGTTACTGCTCCAATAGTTATCGTTCAAATATTTACGCTAAATATATGCATAAATTACACAATGAAGTTGGAAATATCCACGACTTGAATGTTTTGTCCAAAATATTTCAAGTAATTTACTTGCAATGCAATTGGTAAAGTCGGTCATATCCGAAAAGCCTAAAAACATGAGGCAAATGCTCAACATATGTTACTTTGCTCAACAATTCTAAAAGCACAACTCAAAACTCAAATTATCTTCATACCTAACTCTCTCTTATTTTATTCACATATGTATAATAATTTTTTTGCTTCACCAAATGAGAAACCCTTTTTAACCATCTAAGGTTTGGATTAGGAAGAATTGAACATATTTCTACAAACATTTTTGTGATTTCTTTCAAATTGGTGGATCATACGGTTGCGAGGAAATTTTAAATATGAAGTGATGATTATTCAATACGTTAATCATTCTCATCATTTCTATCTAATTACAAAATGTAGAATATGAACATGAAATCGAGACTAGAATTCTTTCTTGAATCACGGAAATATCAATACAAATGTCCATAGATATTTTTCCGTGCTAATGTTTAACCATCCTTGGTTATTACCTGAAATCCACGAAGTCGATTGCAAGACACTAGATTCGTCATACGAATTGCAAATTAACACTTGCAAATGAAAGATGTTTCATTGAGGTCTATAATGTTCAAATGTTGGTGTTAATTAGCTATGGTCAAATTATACATGCTAAAAACTTAACACACTCTAGTAGGAGTGAAGGAACCTTTATGAATTATCATCAGAAACTCCTTAAGTTCTCCAAACTTGATAAAGGCATGAATGGATTTCATTTTCCGAAAAACTTCAATTCGGAACCCTTTATAACTTATATAAGTTTTCTGTTAATAAACTAATATCAACTACCATCTTCCAAATAAATGAAAAATAATCCATGCCCAAAATTTGGGCAACCTTCACGGATCGATGGATCCTTCGTCCTAAATTCATCTTTTTGTTTAGTCGATACCGCCCCTATGACATTAGATTTTAAACATCTTCCTATTTTCAATTCTTGCTTAATTCTAACATACATTGTAACTAATCTTTGTTAATCTCATTTATTTTTTACACATGAAACAAACACAAGATTAAGAGGTAAATAACCTTAAATTGGATTTCTTTAATAAAAAGACATGCAAAGGTGCATTCTTTAAATCACTTCTTGTAGTAGAAATTTCACATTGTCACTTCTTATGATACTCCTAGGTCCTAGATGACTCATTTTCTCTTATACTTATAACAATTTGGTTCTCTCTCATTTAAACCTTTAGAAATTCAACACATCTTGATTAGGATTATGAAAAACCAAAAATTAAAGCTGTTAGTTGTTGTCATGTTAGCCATATATGAAAAGTAGAATACAAAATTTTTTCACTTTGATACTATTCATTAGGCAATATAGAAATTATATTTTTTCTACATGGAGAAATGATTACTGGAGAATCTATTGCACTAGAATCAATTTGACCTAACAGTTTGAATTACTTCAAGAGTGCAGTTGGGTTCGTGGTATAACCATAAAATAGTCGTGTTTAGCCTGAATTGGAGAACATAGTGATAGTTCATATTCATTCTCTAATTTAATTAAAACAGCTCGTTCTAAATATGCTAAATGTCTAGTCCTACTTCCGATTAACTTTGTATCTCATTTAGAGTGATTATAAGCAAGTAGATAATTAGATTTCTTCATTATCTATCTAGACAACATGCACTACATATGTGCTTTGAAGATAAAGATAATAACTTTCTCCCATCTGATGCAAATTATATGACTGCATGTAATATTTTGTTGCTCGACGATTAATTACATGTCTAATTTAAAATGGCATGTCTTTTATAATATGGCGTTTGTCTTTTTATAGTAATTTAGATACAATAGCTCTTAGTTTATCTAAATGGTCAACGTGCTCCTAAATGCTAAATGCTAACACTGTTTTACATGATGCTTACATTTAAAAATTATTTTGTCTTTTTTTGCGTATTCTTACAATTGACTAATGGTTATTTGCACCTACACTATGTTAGGGTGTTGTATGACAATAAGGTTCGAGATGTCATACAGTCTTACACTATTAATCTTGTTGACTTTTTGTGTTGATACATGCTTTGATACTTGCATGCTTATATCTTATAGGTCCGTATACATCTAAGTATATATGTTCTCACACTAGCATATCTTTCTTTGCGTCTGAGTCTCTAATCTAAATTTCTCAAAAGAGTCGCAACGCTAGTCTTAAAATCTCTTAGAGTCTTCAATCTAAACTCTCCTTGATCATCATCTTCGCTTTCTCAAATCATCTACTCTTTCGTCAAGTAAAGCTTAGTTTCAATTCTCGCGCTCCTACTTGTGGTTTGACAACTTTAAAAATCTTCATATGAAATATTTCAAGTATTTTAAATTGAGATTGCAAACGTTAAAGGTCTATTCTAAAAAAACACGCTCTATTCTTGCAGCTTTTAACATCAATTTGTTAAAACGCTTCTCCATTTCTCTTCAACGATAACATTCTTTCTTTTTTGACAAAAACCATTCTTGCTCTTTGACGGAAAAGTTCTTTTCTTCGACGAAAACAACTTCTTTGTCTTGCGATCACAACATCTTTCTTTCACTCAACCACACTCTCTTCTACCATAGTGGTGGCTAATCTTTTTCTCCACTATTTCTGCTACTTACTTATGAAACCGTATACCTCGTCGTGTGTTGTTCTATGAACATTCGCATTGCTCGAGAATAGCTACATAACTCTGTGAGTGTAGTTTATGTTACGGTTTAACCACCTCGTCTTGACATTATCCAGTCATTCGCCTCCCACTATTTGTTTGTTTTTCTTCTCTATTATTATTATTTTTTTTATTATTAATTCTAGTCATCGAAAATTCCGAAGATACGTTACATTTCCTCGGGGACTATGTCCAAAGGAAACATCTCATTCAAAAGGTTGCGTTTGAGGATACACAATGTCGGACTTTCTTTCTTTTCCCTTATCCGCGAAATCGTTATATTCTTTATTTTAGTCTAGTTAGATAAGATGGAACGCATTCTAAATCGGTTTATTTCTTTTTCTTTTAAGTCTCAAATTCTAGTCCTTATGTTCCATTTCGTGTAGTGAACAACATAATTAATTCATATGAATGTATTTTAAGATTTTTAATTAGCGGAAATGATAATTAAATGTCACTACGTTCGTAAATTTTGTCCATACATCTCTGCTGGTGGCGGTCCCCAAAAACTTGGTGGCACCCTGATCAAAACAGGTGGCCCCCTATATATATATAGGACCGCCACCACAGTGATGTCTATTTGACTAAATTTTTCGAACGGGAGCTTTGTGTCATTTTAATTTTCATTTCGCTAATTATAAAATCCTTGTAAAATACTTCTTATTGAAGTAATTAGGTTGTCACGACACGAAATGGAACATAGACTAGAATTGAGACTTAAAAGAAAAGAAGATACCGATTTAAAGAATGCGTTCCATCATTTCTAATCCTAGACGAATATAATTTAACGATTCGCGGTAGGGGTTAAAGATAGCATTGTCGAAACCATTGTTATCTCAACGCAACCTTTTTGAATGGAGATGTTTCCTTTTGGACATAGTCCCGAAGGAAATGGTGACGTATCTTCGGTATGTTTCGTATGTGAAATAATAATAATAATAATAATAATAATAGAGAAGAAAACATCAAACAAAGATGGAGTGGCGATGAGGCTTGAACATATGTCAGCGGGTATGGTGAGTTACGTTCTTCGATAAAATCACACTCACAGTGTTATGTAGCTCTTCTCGAGACATTGAGATGTTCATAGAACAATCACACGACGAGGTATACGGTTGTCTTAAAGGTAGTAGCAGAAATAGTGGAGGAAAACGATTAGCCATCTCTTTGGTTGTAGAGGTCGTGGTTGAGTAGAAGAAGAGATGTGTAGTATCTGTGATCGAAAGACAAAGAGTGTTTTCGTCGAGAGAAGAAGTTTTGTCCAAAGAGAAAGAATGTTTTTGTCAAAAAGAAAGAATGTTTTTGTTGAAGAGAAATGGAGAGCGTTTTAACTAATGTTGTTAAAAGGCTTGAATAGAGATTTTTAGATATGACCTTTAACGTTTGCAATCTCAAGTTAAAAATACTTGAATATTTCATATGAAATATTTAAGTTGTCAAACCTACTAGGAGGTTTTCTTTGCGCAATGCGCGAGATTTGAACTCTAAGCTTTACTTTGACGAAAAGAGTAGATGGACTTTGGAAGAGAAAGCGAGATGATGACTCAATGGAGTTGTGATGAAGACTCTAAGTGATTTAAGACCATTATTGCGACTTTTTTTGAAAATTTTGGATTAGTGACTCGACCTAGAATAGATATTATAGTGTGTGGGAAAATATATATTAGTGTTTAAAAAGACATATAGATTTAAGCATGCAAGTTTATCTAAGCATGTATCAACACAAAAATCCACAAGATTAATTAATGTGTAAGACTGTATACTGTCATCTAAATCCTTATTTGTCTACATCAACCTAACATAGTGTAGGTGCACAAATTAACATGTAAGTATGTAAGATGACGCAACACAATAACATAATAATTTTTAATTGTAAGCATCATGTAAAACATGTTAGCATTTAGCATTTAGGAGCATGTGTCATTTAGATAAACTAAGAGATATTTTATCTAAATTACTAGAAAAAGACAAACGCCTTTATAATAGACATGCATTTAATGGGACATTGTAATTTAATCGGTCGAGCATCTAAATAATCTATTGAAGTTTATAATTGCTATCAGCGATGGGAGAAAATATTATATTGATGCTTCAAAGAACTTATGTGAGGTGATGTTCTGTCTATGATGATTAAGGAGAAATCTAATTACTACTTGCTTAGTATCGCACTCTTAATAGATAAAAGTTTATCGATTGTAGAACTATCATTAGGCATATTTAGAAAGAGTGTTTATAAATTAGAGAATGAACTATGAGATACTATCACTAGTGGTTCTCAATCAGGACTAAAACACGACTATTTTTTATGGGTTATACCACGAACCCAAACTTCACTCTTGGAAGTAATTCAACTGTTGGTCAAATTGAATTTCAGTGCAATAGAATTCTCCAGTAAGATTCTCAGGTTAGAAAAACATTAATAAATTCTATATTAGCCTAATGAATGTAGAAAAAGATAAATTTGTATTCCTCTTTTCTTAGAGGGCACCTAACATTGATCAACTAACATGCTTTAATTTTGGTTTGCATTAATCTAATCAAGATGTGTGGAATTTCTAAGTGTTAAATGTGAGAGAAAAACCAAATTGTTATATGTATTAGACGAGGAATGAGTCCTCTAGGACCTAGGAGTATGCTTTAAGAGTGTAACCTAAATCACTTCACCTCCAATCTTACACATAACAATGTGTATTTCTTCTACAAAGAGAGTGTTTAAGACATGCACCTTTGCATGTATTTATGAAAGAAATCCAATTAAGGTTATTTACCTTCAATAGATTTGTGTTTGTTTCTTTTGAAAAAAATAACTGACTTGCTTAACTAAAGTTTAGTTACATGTATGTTAGAATTTTAAGCAAGAGATTGATAAGAGGAAGATGTTTAAATCTAATGTCATAGGGCGGATCGACCTAAACCAAAGATGAATTTAGGACGAAGGATCCATCGATCCGTGGAGGTGCCAAATTTTGGGCATGGATTATTTTTTCATTATTTGGGGAGATTGGGGTTGATAGTTATGCGGGGGTTCATTACCAGAAATTAATAAGTTTTATAATGGGTTCTCGATTTGAGGTTTTCGGAAAAATGAATCCAAGTCTTGCTTACTCAAGTTGGAGTACTTATGGAGTTTTCCTGGATGGAATATTCCATATGTCTTCAACTCCTACTTAGGAGTGTGTTAAGTTGCATGTATAATTTGACCATAGCTAATAACACAAAACATTTGACATTTTAGACTCAATGAAAAACATCTTTCATTGCAAGTGTAATTGGCAATTCGATGGTACGAATCTTGTTTTCTTGCCAATCGACTTCGTGATTTCATGGAATACCGGATGGTTAAAAATTTAGCACACGGGAAAATATCTATGGTCTTTTGATTGATATTTCGTGATTAGGATAATTCTAGTCTGATTTTCATGTTCTATTCTATTTTGTAATTAGATTGAATGATGAGAGTGACTTATCGTTTGAATAATAATCATCTTTCATATTTAAATACTCTTATGGATCACCTATTGAAAGGAAAGCACAAAATGGTTTGTAGATTTATGTTCAATTCTTCAAATCCTACTTAGATGCTTAATGGGTTCTCATTTGGTGAAGAGAAAAAAAAAATATTATACTTATTTGATAAAAATAAGAGAGAGTTTGGATTATTGAGAGGATTAATTTGACGTTTTGAGTTGTGCTTTTGAATTGTTTGAGCAAAGTTACATATGTTGTGAATTTCTCATTTTTGGCTATTCGGACATGACGACTTTACCAAGTGCATTGCACGGTAAATTACTTGAATATTTTGGACAAAAATCTCAAGTCCGTCGTTTCCTATCTTCATTGTGTATTTTATGCATATATTGCTAAAATATTTGGATCATAAAACTACTTGGGACAAGTACGACTCTATATAACATCATTTCACAAGGGTGAGTTATGATCCCGATGTATATTACTTAATGTCTTGGAAAGGGATGTCTGTTATTTTCATATCAATCGGAGTTGTGATGAGTACTGTAGGTTTAAGATAAATCCATCTTGTTATATTTTGATATAATCTTTTTTTTTTTTTTCTTTTTTGTTTTTTAAAGCTAGACAATTAAGAATCCAATTTCTTGTCCAACTCGAAAAATTGTCAAAATGATTCGATATAACATCAATCATAGTTTGATTAATGAGTTGAAAATATTCGAATATATTTCTTGTCATCACGAACATCTTTTAAAAGAAGACAATAAAGTTATTCCATAGTGTGTTCACTTAATCTAAGGTTAGTTGTAATTAGTGAGGTTGATGAATAATGACAAGTTAATTTCTCTACTTCAAGATTGTCATATATTTTGCGTGTGCGAAAAAATATTTGTTGTTATGCATAGTATGCATAGGTTTTTAGAAATAAACCCCATTTTTATTAGTATTATGAATGATTTTTCTAACTATTTTTAATACAAAAACACATATCTTTTGTAAAACAATATTAGGTTTATAAAAAGAATATACTTATGTGTGGGTGTTAGAACATGCAAGCACTCACGCAAAGTTTTAAAAAATTGTTTTCTTTTACTTAATTTCCAATGTATTAATACAATCTTTTATTTTGTTTAACAACCCGCTATCCAAACAAAGCAAAAGTGATGAAAATATTTAGCATTTTGTTGATGAGAGATAATGGGTTAGGAAATATTTTAATGATGGGTTGTTACTATGATCATAGGATATTTATCTCTTTCTTTCCACACACTTGAAAAAATATTAAACTCTCAATCTTAGGTGGATTACCACCCTCAAAATGATCTACAAGATGTTTATGTAACACTTGTAAATATAATGATCTATGCCTATATGCAATGCACAAACAATTTTGCAACTTAACGCAAAAAATCTAGCGTAATTCCTATTAGGCATAATCCCGAAAAAACTAGTAACATACAAATAGCAATTACCATGGCACCATGTGTTAGTTATTGATTAGATCAGTTACATATTGTAATGATTACGATCTTAATATCTATTTAACCAATTTGAAAACAAAAAAATAAACAAAGGGAAATACCACACAATAATCATTCTAGCATAATCATAAGGATATTCGTCGTTATTTTGTTGTATTAGGATTTAACGATGTATACTTAGCTTGATTTGATTCTGAAATAATATTGGTTCCTCCCCATTCAAAAATTAATTCAGATAAAATTCTTGAAAGGACAAACTACACTATTTTTCAAAGATATACTCATTAGATATGCCGACTTAAAGGAAAAGTAAATTTCATGTTTTTACGTTAAAACGAAACTCCAAAGTTTGACCAATATGTTAGTATTTTGATTTCTGATTATTTAAGTTTACTAATGAAGACTTGGAAATTTTTTTTAAATGAAGTAGACTCAATTATCTTTGAAAATGGCGCGGTGCGTGGTGGCACGACTTAGCTACGGATTACGGTTGATTTTTTATGATTTTTTGAAGTTTGCCAATTTTGCTTGAAACAGACAGACGGCCCCATATATATTTTGGGGCCGCCCTCCTAAACATTTTTATGGGAACGCCACCAGAGACCCCAAAACACATTTTTTGTTTAAAATCATTTGGTGGCTTAACTATAGAACATAAGACTTTAAAAAGTTGTTTCAGCACATAAATTTCATGTTTTAGACATCATTTCTATCCTTACAACTTAGACAAACATAAGTTGGCACTTCCAAATTCTTTTGAGAAAATTTTCCTTCAAACTAGTATATAAAGTATATTTAATAACAAAACTAGTACGAATCAAACAACAAAACACTTTTCATATTTAACCCCCCCCCTCCTTTATGGGTAATTTGATACATGGATTATACTTTATTTTAAAAATCATTTGTTTTGAAAACTAGAGAGACGTGGCTCCTGATTACCAATTGTGGAACCATTGTGGGGGGGTTTCGGATTACGTTTCCATTTAAAAAATTTAATTCTTTAGTATCAAATCGCCAATAATGTTAGACGTAATTATGAGAAGTGTCTGATAATAGGTTTCACAACAACTAGCACTTATTTTAATAATACAAACTCTACCATAATATTTACTACAAAGTAGTACCATAAACTTAAAACTAAACACTATATACACAACCATTCACACAATAATAAGCACAATCAGTATAAATTTAAAGCGGTATATATGTAAGATATAAGTAAAGTAAAAGGTTATATAAGTAAAATGGCAAATCGATACGGTGATTTATAGTGGTTCGGTCACGAAGCTCCTCTTCGCCCTACTTCACTCCCCGAGTATCCAACTCGAGAGTTACTTCACTAATCAACAAGCTCCCTTTTGGCAGAGAAAACCTTATACCAATGCTTACTGAAGGTTCCTAATAAACTGAATGGATCTTTGCAGCCTATAAAGGATGATAGTCAGGATGTATAAATACAAATGACTATGTAGAAACAATGAGTATGAATATATCGTTATGTTATGGTGGAATCTTAACACAGGATAGGAAGAACAATGAACAACTAAAATAACAACTTTATTGAATGTGTTCTTGTAGGATTACAGATATTGCTAACTATATATTTTGTATTCACTATGATCTTGTGCTGAACCTATTATAACTATGCTAGGGTTCCTTTTATATATCAAGGATAACCCTAAAAGGGTTACTATTTTTTACTAAAATATCTCATAATTTATCTTTTAAATATCTTCTCAACGGTACTAACTAACTTATCTATTAACGGTACTAACTACTAACAGTACTTACTACTTTGTATGTCGGTACTAAGTAGATTAATGTCAGTATAATATTTGTACTGGTCTTAGGTACTAAGTTTAAGAAATCATTTAATCTACAATCTTCCCTTAACATGAATGTTTTTAAAATATTAACTTCATGTTTTCTTCAATCCTTTAAAATGCTTCTTTGTAACGCTACAGAGGATGTATCCAACTTCCTTTATCATTTTCTTAATCTTGTACACTTTATCCTTCATTTAGCAAGCAACCTTGCCTTTTCAGCAATTCTAGCAAACCATCTTTTAAGCCGACTCCAGCAACATCCTGTTTACCTACAATCATAACTATGTTGGCTTTGTAGTTTTTGGCATAACTACCATCCATTAAGGATTGATGTTCCTTTACCTGTAGCCCGTTTGCTCTGGGGATAGATAACTCTTCTTCTAAGGAATTTGGTTGAGTTATTTACCATACAGTTTTTGGTAATCTTGTCAAAACCATTCAACGGATTTGTTTAGTCTTTAACAAAATACCGTTTGTGTTGGTTAGCCAATGACATCATTGTCCATAAATGGTGCATTGATAAACTATATAGTTTTTAGCCAAACTATTGCTATCAACTGATTTGATAGTCTTTACCAAGAACTGTTTGATCTTGGACTAGCCATACTCTTCAACAAGAAGCTAGGTGAGTTGAGAACCTACATCTTTCTTGGTAAAGTGTAAACCATAAACGGGATTTGAGCAAAGTCTTTACCTCAAGCCGTTTGCTTAGTGGACTAGCCAAATTCTTATTTGCCTGTTAGGCATGGTGAATTGATAATTCATTTGTTGTGTGGTGGCTTACGCCAACATTAATCAATTCTCACTTCCAGCAGTCTTATTCTTTAGATTCTTAAATCAGCAAGTACCTTCTTTGCATAAATCGATCAATTCAATTCCATTTGTTCTTTCTTTCTTCAGTCTTCTAATTTTAGCTTTTGCATTTGCTATCACTATTTCCTTTTTCAAAGGTTACTTCCTTCTTTATTAGCTTTGCTTTCGTTGAACGACTAATCACGTCATCACTCTTCAAAGTGTTGTACCCCTGAGAGCTATGCAGCTTCCAACTGACTACTTTCCATTCATGTTGTGAGTTCCAAAACTCATCTTGTTCATATGGATTGAACATATCGATCTGATCTCACCAATGAACTGAATCAAAACATTCTGGAATCTTATCGTGATATATGTCCCACTCACACACGTTTTATATATAGCATCTGATCGTCTTCTATGTCAAACAATGATGAAAGGCACTCTTTATCAATGTGCTGAAGGATCTCTTTTTTTGACCCTTACCTTCTTGTCACCACATTTCATATTTATTCTCTTCTGATCTTTTAGATTTCATCAACACTGTTGTTATAGACACAAGTTTCAGTCTTCCAGGCAAATGATTGGATTTCTCTTGTCCAAGAAGTTCATAATTCTACTTCCTTGTCCTCCATTTGGAGCTATTGTCAAGCCACCAATCAAGCCATTAACTTTATCCTATTCTACAATATCAGCTGGGTTCTTGAGAAGTATCTTGTTTGAATCTTCTTTTTCTGTGTTCTTTATCTTTTTCCTTGTACGTGCTTTCTCTTCTTGTAGACGCTTCCTCCTTTATCCTCATTCATTGATTCAATCTTTAGATTCCTGTTTGATCTCTTCTCCTTTGGATCTTTATTTTTAGAGGAAATCTTTCTTATCATCTCTTTTGATCAGTCTATCAACTTCAACAGATCCAATAGCACATGAAAATCTTCATGTCTAACTTTTTATCCTTTCATACATTGCTTGTATGTCTTCAAACTTTTTACTTTTCAACTCAGAATGTTTGAAGTTCCCCACATGCTTTAAGTAGGTCATCATCTGATTTCTTAATTGATTCTTGGTTGGAGGCCTGTTTCTAATGGTCTCTGATCTTGTTAGCAAGATTTGTCTCTGAGCAGCAATTGTATCATGAAGGAACTTTGCTCTTTCTTCTATTGTGAACTGCTCTCTTTCTTGCTCTTGAAGCTTCTCAGCAAGAATTCTGTCTGCCTCAATTCTTGCCTTAATATCATCAAAGTTTTTAATGAGAGCTTCATTTGTTGCTTTTTCTTCAGCAATCTTGTTTCTTTCTTCTTCTGCTTCCCAGTCTTCTTGAATTTTCCTAGCCAATTCTTCATCACTCTCAAGCTGTTTGAATTTCTTCACAGCTTGAGGAATATCATCATCTTCACTTTCAGATTCTTCCTCCTCTTCAATCTTCTTCTTCCCTTTGTCTTTAGGATCAATTTTTGGAAGAGGCTTCAATGTGAGAAGTGATCTTGTAGAAGTAGGCCTAGGTCTATCAATTTCTTCAACATCCTTCAACTCTACACCTTTCTCTTTTTCTTTAGAAGCAGCTTTGGCTTTACTCATGTTGAGGAGAAGTGTAGCAATTGTTTCATCATCACCAAATGTCATAGAAGTGGGTGTTTGAGTGGATGTTTGAGAGGCTTTAGAAGCAATTTCTTCCTTAGTTTGATCTTCAGTACCTTCCATTTGTTCATCAGTACTAACTTTGTCTTCAGTACCTTCTCTTTGCTCTTCAGTACCTTCAAAGATCTCTTCAGTACTCTCATTGGATTCTTCAGTACCTTCAACTTGTTCATCAGTACTAACTTTGGATTCGTCGGTACTAACTTTTGGTCTGTCAGTACTAACTTTTTCAAAGTCGGTACTAACTCCTTCCTTGACAGTACTAACTACATCTTCAGTACTAAGTCTATCTTCATCAAACTCCTTCTCTTCATCCACCATATCTCTTGTCCTCCCTTCACTTTGAGCATTTTCTGTTTCCATGTGATCAATTTTATCTTCATGCATTACATCAAACAGAGGATCTCTGTGAACTTCTGATTTTCCTTTTGCTTTCTTCCTCCCTTGTTTGGATACAGACTTTGTGTGCACCCTTTGTTTCTTGGAGAAGCTCTTCTTTGGGAATCTTTGTTGCAATGAGATAATCTTCAGATATTCTTTATGATGTTTGATGACAGGTTTAGCTTGCTTCTTGAGCTTTGTGATCTTAGCCTTCAAGAGTTTAATTTCCTTGGCTTGATCTGAAACCTGTTGACATAAAGAGATACAAAGATCATAGACATTTTGGAGAGTCATGTCATCCTCATTCCCTGAAAGGGATGCATCATTGGATGAATGATCTCCAAGATTCTCACCAGTAGGTTCTGGGATTGAATCAGGAACAATAGGAGTGGGTGAAGGTGTTGGTGAAGGTCTGGGGGAAGGTCTTGGGGAAGGGTCAGGTTGTTGCTCAAAAGGTACCTCACTTGGTTGAGCAGAGGTTGAGTCAGGTAGTGACTCATTTGGGATTTCACCAGTGGGAGCAGGAGGAAGAAACTGATGGTAGGAGATGGTGATGGTTGTTCAACAGATAGTCTTTCTGAGGGAATGACACTCAGCCTGTGTTGGTTGGAACCACATAGTATTAAACAAAGGTTGTTGTAAACTTTTGCTGAGTAAGTTTCCCTTTTTTATTTCATAAAAGAAAAATCTTTTACTAGCTTAATCTATATTACAGGAAAAAGTGATCTAAAAAGGCAGCAGATATATTAGCTAATTTCTCATCTAAAAATATAGAAGAAATAACCCGAAAGGATTAATACAAACACTTCTTCTTAGCCTACTTGTTGTCTAAGCATACATCAAAAATTTAAACTTGAAATTATTACTTTTGATTAGTTGTTAACTAAAATTACAGCTGTGGCAATATTTGTAGGAATTTGATCCCAAGAGCGTACTTTGGAACTTAAACAATGATTAAGTGTGATGAAATAAAAACCTGCATTGGGTGAAAACAATGCTTTATTAAGTGTTTAACACACTTAAATCCCCTTTCTTATCCATAAGCATGAATAGGCATTAAAGATAGCTTATTTGGTAATGTGTCTTATCCCATCAGCTTGCATCTCAAAAAATAAGATCAGTTCGGATTGATGCCTCAGAGATAGACACAACTTTGCCAGCTACTTTGGCAGTTATGTGCCTAACATTGTTGATTGTTTTGGACTTAGCAGACGTCCAAAACTGTTCAACGAATGTGGTAGAAACAAAGGGGTGGGGGTGAGGGGGGGGGGGGGGGGGGGGGGGATTACGTGAGCGCATGATAAATATAACTTCTCGGAAGAAAATCAATGACTTCATGAAACTTCTAACATTCCTTCAGTCCTTTTCCCAAGTATGCGACCCAAGTGGTCGCTTTAGGACAGGACTCAAGAGCAGCCATGTTGCTTAGAAGAGAGAGATCGTCGGTAAGAGAGATTAGGGCTTGTAACGAAGTATGTCAGTTAGAGAGATTGCTTGAGTAAGTGTGCGATTGAGATGGATTCTTATAGGTTTTGGAGACCTAATTTTAAAGAAAACGTTCCAATTTACACTTTGTACCCTTGGCGGTATTTTTCTCCAATGTCTCTTAAGCGGTACAAACTTTGCCCAGCGGTACTAACTTTGCATGGTCGGTACTAACTTTGTCCAAACAAAGAATGAACAATGTAAGTATCAGGAATGCTTCAGCATCATCAGTAGCTCTTCTTTGTGACTCTCTAAATCTTCTTAAAGCGTTGACAAGCATCACCTCTAGATAATGTGTATCCATACAATATTAAAAAAAATAGATTCCACCTCCTGACCCATCTAACCATGACTCACTATTCAGGTGGCCGAACCGAACCAACTCGCCTCATCTATCAAAAAATAACTAACCAATTTTACTGTACACACCGCTCAATGATAGCATCCCCCTTTTGTTGTCAAACATGACATGACACGACCTCTTGGTGGGTTAACCACACATGAAACTACTCCTTTGGAATGGTATCTTCATAATCTCTTGTCTTCAATAAATGCTTCACAATTGAGAATCTTACTCTGATTCCCAAGCACGAACAAACTTGAGAAATCTTCTTACTCTTTGAACTTCAGTTTCCCGTTGAGTAGTGCTCATAATACTATGTTATGTGTTTGTGTTTTGGGTTTCTTAGAACTAGTTTGATTTTCCAAGTTGTGTTTTACCTCTTTCATCCACATTATGACCCATTTAATATTGCCTACTTTACCAATGTTAAGCTCTCTGGGATTTATATCCCCATGAAACAACCAAGAACTGAAATCGGCTATCATCAAATTGCCTTGGTTAGTTAGATCAGCTACTTTGTATTAGTGTGGATCTTTATGCACCTGTAAATAGTTTCTTCCTCATAGCCATCTCGTATGAGTCGGTGCTAATTGCATATGCTTTGTCCTTTCGAATGGATATACTGGATTCTTTACAAAGCAAATGGTGTTGCTTTCATTATCAATCGTAGTTCTTTGTGTTCATAATGTTGACCCATAGTCTACCAGTGTTCTTGATTCCATAAAACTTGCCCACGAGCAAACTTGCAGTTGAGCAAACATATTCGGCTTCTGTTGTAGAAGTGGCCACCAATCGGTTTACATTTTGCATTGCCAAGTATTGAGTTTCCTGCAAGAAAATTGACAAACGCTGTTGTGGATTTCCTGTCAAGATTTGCACCAGCATAATCACTTTATCTAGTAGGATTCAAGTTCAAATGAAGACTCTCTAGGATTCCAAAGGCCCAGTTTGGGTTTGCCATTTAGGTTACCTTAAAAATTCTTTTGTCAGCACCTTTAAATGATGAGGCTTAGGAGTGACTTGAAACCTAGAACAAGACGGACTGCAAATCATATGTCAGGCCTTGAAGCAGTCACATACATTAAGGCAGACATCATGACCTCTAGCGATGGGACATCAACATCAATGGCTTCTCATCTTTGACTAAAAGGCTTCTGAGTCTCAATTGGGTACTGGCAGTCTTAACACTAGCAAATGTAAAACTTCTTCTAGGATTTCTGAAACCTATTTTTCCGGGCTTATAAATATACCTTCTGGTTTCTGTTTTTTGACGTGTAGGCCAAGAAGATGTGAGCTCTCCCATTGAAACTCATCTGGAAATCTACTTCTTCTCAATGCCTCAAATTCATCACACCAAGACTTCTTTGTAGACCAAAGATGATATCATCCACTTAGTCGTGAACTAAAGTGAATGATATTTGTTTGTCTTCATTAGGAAGAGAGTTTGTAATTGTCCTCTTTGTATCCATTCTTCCACCAAGAAAGTGGATAAAGCAATCATTGACCTATAGTGATGTACATCAACATCACTGGCTTCCTCATCTTTGACTAATGGCTTATGTGTCTCAATTGGTGTTCAACATACTTATCCTGGCTTATGAAAATACCATTTGGTTTCTGTTTGACTTGTAAGCCTAGAAAGAAAGTGAGCTCTCCCATTGAACTCATCTGAAATTTACTCTTCATCAAAGCCTCAAATTCATTACACCAAGACTTCTTGGTAGACCCAAAGATGATATCATCCACATAGACTTGAACTAAAATGATATCATTTTTGTCTTTCTTCAGGAAGAGAGTTTTGTCTATTGTCCCTCTTCTGTATCCATTCTTCAACAAGAAAGTGGATAAGGTAGCATACCAAGCTCTTGGAGCTTGATGTAGTCCATACAAAGCTTTAACCACTTTGTAGACTTTCTGAGGAGACTTAGAATCTTGGAAACCTGGTGGTTGAGACACATAGACTTCTTCATCAATCTTGCCATAGAGAAAGGCACTCTTCACATCCATCTGATAGACTATAAAGCCCATATACGAAGCAAATGCTAAAAAGATCCTTATGGCTTCAAGCCTAGCCACAGGAGCAAAAACTTCATCATAGTCTATTCCTTCCTCTTGCCTGTGTCCCTGAGCAACTAATCTAGCTTTGTTCCTGACAACCACTCCTCTTTCATCTTTCTTATTCCTATATACCCACTTTGTACCGATAGCCTTCTTTCCATAAGGCAAATCTACTAGAATCCAAACCTTTTGAATCTCAAACTGCAACAATTCTTCTTGCATAGCATCAACCCAGCTTTCATCTTCAAGAGCTTCTGAAATCTTCTTGGGTTCATGTTGAGATAGAAAACAAGCAAATAAACAATGATGAAAGTCCTTATGATTGTTTCTCCTTTGCTTTTGAACATAACTAACAAAAGCATGAGCTTCAGAACTTTTATTTACTTTGCTTCTTGTTTGTACTGCTGATGTTGGATCTCCTAGAATAAGTGCTGAAGGATGAGAGGGATTAATTCTTGATGTGGGAATAGGACTAACATTCACAACTGTTTCCAAATTTGTGAAGTCAGCCTCTGCACCCTCATCATCATAAGATGAATGTGTAAAGATACCATCAGTAGTATCTTCATGAATATCCTCAAGTGGAGGTATTTCAGAGTCATCTTCTTGGGAATTGGTTGTGTCAGAAAGAGATAGTCCCTCATTTGCACTGGCAGTACTAACTGGTATGCTAACGGTATTAACAAAGTTAGTACCGCTAGCTTTAGCTGTTGTGCTAACAGTACTAAAAATGTTAGTACTGCTAGACTTAGCAGCTCCTGCCTGAGTAACCAAGTTCTCAGTTTCTTGTTCAAGATTCTTCCTGAGAGCTTCAGCTTCCTCATTAGCTTCCTTTTCTTGCCTTTGAAGTCTTGCAAGATCATCCAGAAAGACTTGTTCTTCCTCTCTTGGACCTCCTATCTTATTATCTGATTTTGAAGCAAATGGGTTTGTTGAAGAATAGGAATGCCATATTGGCAGTTCAAAGCAGTCTTGATCAGATTCATCTTCTTTTTCAGAATCCCCAGCATTAATTTTGTCTTTTGTGCCTGTATTTTGGTTAGATTCTTGTTGACCTGCATGAATGTTAGCTTGATTCTCTGATCTAACAGAATGATAGTTCATAGAATCAGTCAAATAATCAAGGTCAAAAAGCCAATTTGGTCCTTTCCCTGCAACATTGGGTTTGTTCTCTAAGAAGTTTATGTGCAGGTTTTCTTCAACTCTTTTGGTTACTAAATTGTATACTCTAAAAGCCTTGCTTTGTAGAGAATACCCAACCAAAAATCCCTCATCAGATTTTCCAACAAACTTGCCCAAGTGGTCTATGGTGTTCAAGATGGTCACATGGCACCCAAAAGGTCTTATATAACTTATAATTGGTGTCTTACCAGTTAAAAGTTCATAAGGTGTCTTATTATGAGGCTTGGTCACTAATACCCTGTTTAGAACATAACAAGCAGTACTAACTGCTTCAGCCCAAAAAGTGTTAGGTAAAAATGAATCTGCAAGCATGGTCCTTGCTGCCTCAATAAGGGTCCTGTTCTTTCTCTCAGCAACTCCATTTTGTTGTGGAGTTCTGGCATTGCTGTATTCCCTCTTGATCCCTTTTAACCCACAGAATTCAATAACATCCCTGTTTTTAAATTCTGTTCCATTATCACATCTAATAGTTTTAACCTTTTGATTCAATTGGTTCTCTATTTGTCTTATAAAGTCCTTAAGGATTGCACTAGTTTCATCCTTAGTTCTTAAGAAAAATGTCCAACTAAATCTGCTAAAATCATCAGTGATAACCAAACAATAGGTCTTATGGTTTATGCTTCTGACAGATGTAGGTCCAAACAAGTCCATATGAAGAAGTTGTAGGGTGTGACTAATAGAGCTAACTAACTTGGCCTTACAAGAAGCTTTGTGTTGCTTTCCTTTCTGACAAGCAACACAAGTGTGGTCATTTTGAAAAAGCTTTGTAGGTAAACCTCTGACAAGGTTTCCCTTTACAAGTCTGTTTAGGTTTTTGAAATTAACATGACCCAACCTCCTATGCCATTTGTTAGATTCATCAGTTGTAGCCTTTGCAATTAAACAAGCCAAACCTCCTAAAGGAACAATGTTCTCTAAATTGAAACTGTACATATTGTTTTGTCTGGGGACTTTAAGTAATATTTGATTTTCATCAGGTAACTTAAAATCAGGAGACAAAACAAGACATTCAAAGTCAGTAAACAGAACCTTGTTCTTTTTGTCACACATTTGTGACACAGAAAAGAGATTGAAATGCTGAAGTTCTTTCACAAAGCTTACATCCTCAAAATCTAACTTACCAGTTTTTATTTTCCCTTTACCAGTAATATAGCCTTTACTACCTCCAAAGGCAACAGGGCCACCATTAAAGTCTTGAAAGTCAGCAAGGTAAGCCTTGTTCCCTGTCATGTGCCTGGAACATCCACTATCAATTATTCCTTTATTCTTTAAAGTTCTGTGTGGATTTTCCTGCACATTCAAAAGAAAGAGATTAGTCTCTCTTAGGGACCTAAGCCTGTTTGGGCTTGAGTCTGCCTAGTGGATCTTTTAAAGATGAATGATTTCTAAGGCTAGATCCACCATTGTATTTGGAGAAGGATATATTGTTGTATCAGGTTTGCTCCTTTTACAGCTTGCTGAGGTACATTTAACAGCAATGACCCATTTTTCCCCAACAGTACTAACTTCTTTTACCTTAGCAATATAAACCTTTTGGTTTGCCAAATTTGTTCTTAGTACTGTTATTCTTTTGAAAGGCCTTGAGGTTTGGGAATGGTTTTTGTTAAAAAACTTTGCTGGTCTAAAAATCAACTCACAAAGGTCTTAACTGTATTATACTTTTCAGAGGCAGTGCTTGTTTAGTACTGTCTGTTTGTTAATATTTTGTCTAGCAAGTAACTAACATAGTTGTACACGTATTAGTTTTAACAGTATTAACATGGCATCAGTTCCAGTTCTTGTTTTGTTCTGCCAAAGTGACAAACTTATAGGTGTTTATTCTCTTTGAGCATTGTCCCATGTTTGTTTCCTCAAAATCTTGTTGGTATTTTCCCTTGAACCATTACCCTTAGACATATTTTGTTTATGTAGCTCAACTTGTTTAGCCAATTTTACATGATAATCACAATCTCGTATTAAATGACTAAAATTCCCACAGACAAAACATGCCTTTCAGTAATCCCACTCTCCAATTGTTTGTTTCGTTAACTTAGGTTTTCTTATATGTGTTGAATTATTTTTTATCATTTTCACTTAGGGAGTTTTTACATGCTTGTAGCAAAACTAGGTGTGTCAAGATCTTCTATTTTACATACACATTCTCATCATCACACTATCTGAATTTATATCCTCAATGATGGAGCATCAGACCAAACCTTAGTGGTTGACTTCTACATGTGATTCATGACAGCTGGTTAAAACAACTAATTCAGATGTCTTCTGTACTAATGTTAGAGTCACAGGCATCAACTTCATTTGTTGGGGAGTTCTGGTTCACTTGGTTGAGTCTTTTCGGACCATATGTATATTTGAAGTAATCTATTTAAACTTCAGGTCCAGAGGGCAGATTAATTCTTGTCGGGTGGAGGGAACTGCTTGTATTTCACAAGTTTTAATGAACCATTTTATGCAAAGCGTGATTGGATTTTCATAATCACATTGCATGGCATCTAAAGGGACACTTTGAAAAACTTCCATTTTCATACTCAAATCCACTTATCTATAATCACATACCCAAGGCCCAAACTTACTCTCTAGCACTCATAGAATAATTTGCAATTTTACCAAGATTTTTTGAGAAATGATTCCATTTGTGTTTTCTTACTATTACTATAAATCATATTTTCTTCTTTTGTAGCTTTAGCACAACATTGTATTATGGTATGTTAGGAACATTGTTTTATATCTAAATTCTATTTTCATAAATTTGATCTTTTGTTCATACAAAGTTGATTTGTGCGATGAAAAACCTAACTGTGCTTCAACTTCCTATAAGACCCTATGTATAAGCTTTTATTTCAAAACACTGCATCACTAAGTTGCTCTTTTTGAATAATCATAAAGTCTTTTAATGTTAGCATAAGATTCTTTGCACTTATTTGAACTAAATGGTAAATGTGTGTCTGATCTAGAGTTGTTGTTTAGCCATGAAAGCATTGTTATCATCATCTTCTGAAGAGTTGTCCAGTCAAACCTCATTCTTCCATCACTGTCACTAATGCTTTAGATTATTTCTTATTTCCAGTTTATGCTTTCATATTTCCAGTATTCTCCCTTCCTGTTCCCACTTTCCATCCAAAATCTTCCCTTTATTCCTATTCCTTCGTTCTTGCACTCTCCTTTGCCAAAAATGCCCTGTTTTGTGGCCATTTGTAGCATTCCACTTTAGTTTTATCAAAAACCAACAGGTTCCTTTGCATCAAAATGTAGTTTTCTTCCGTCTTCTTTTGGAAACTTGTTTAATTCTCACGGAGATCATTGCACTTATGCATTTCAATGTTCCATTTCTTCGAGATATATTCATCAACCTGATCTAAGTCTCATGATCCAGTTGAGGGACAACTAGATTGATTGCAAGCAAGGAATATGATGATGTTGTGGTTGTTCATGCTTTAACAATGACCAGATAGTGTGCGGACAACTCCTAAGCAGTAAAACTTCTTAGTACACTGTTGGTGGTTTTCAGAGACGAATGCTATATTTTGCAAGTTGGATGGATGATGCGAATTAGAGCACTTACATCATTTCAAAGACTATAAGTTTGTGTACAAGTCATCAAAACTATGACTGTTCCATTTCCTGGTTCTGTTCCCATGGATTCAAGGAAAAGCTGTAACCAAGGCAGAAGGCAGAGATCTTAATTTTTTTGTTTGCTCTTCAGTAGAGTAACACCTGACTCCATGAATCTCTAGCTGACTGAGTAGACTTTTGGAATCTCTCATATCTTTGTGAATTCCATCTGTGCTGGGTACTGTGAATCCTCAAACTCGGTTGCTTCAAAGATATTCTTTTGCATTTTTTTTTTGGATTCATCATTTCCAACAAATTTGGATTTTTTATTGGCATTCCATTATCTTTTGATCAGTCATTTTGTGGTATTTAGCTAGATGATCTTCTGGTAATGGCCTCAGCAAGGTGGTCCTAGCTTTCTTTCTCTCTCTCTCAGAACCATTTCCTCTGCGTTTTAGGTCGGCAAAATTTTATTTGTCTGGTGGTTATCCAATGTGACTGATACTAGACATTCAATTTTGGATAAACTCCTAAATTGGATAGTCTGTTATGGGCTAGATAGTGTTTATTATCATTAGCCTCATATGTCATTTTATCCCTTCTTTGAGATAGGCCAGTTATGGTTTGACGACTGTTTAAGGAGTTTGTTGTGTTGGTTTTTGTTGTGTTTCTTGTGGAGGTGGTGGTGGAGGTGGGATTTCATCATGTGTTCCAGACATGTTTAGATTTGTTTGTTTTGAGATGAATTAACTGGATTTGATTGTTCTTCTTATTCAAAGTTTCTTACAAGGCTCTGATACCAATTGTGGTTCCTTAAACTGAATGGATCTTTGCAGCCTATAAAGGATGATAGCCTATATGTATAAATACAACAGACTATGTAGAAACAATGACTTGAATACAATATGTTAATGCGGAATCTTAACACAAGTACTAAGAAGAATAATGATTTAACTGAATAACAACTTTGTTAAAAATGTTCTTGAGAGTTATAGATTGCTAACTATGATATGATATGATATGTAATCGTCTATTTCATATATATTCTAACTATGTCAATAGTTATCCTTTTATAGATTAAGGATAACCCTAAAAAGTCTTACATGACTTTCTGACAAATATCTCACAAATATCTTTTAAATATCTTCTCATCGGTACTAACTATTTTACTACTAAACGGAATGCATAACTATTCTAAACAGTACTAACACTTTGTACTGTCGGTACTAAGTATAACTGTCGGTACTAAGTATTGTACTGTCGGTACTAAGTTAAGAAAACATTAATCCTAACAATCATCATCGTACGGGTCTTCGTCATAGTCACCATTACCATAAGAATCCCTTCATTGTTCCAGTAAACTTTGAGTGCCAAAAAATCCAGTCCCTTTCTGAACGACCACCTCACAAATCACGAGCCATTCACTTTCTAATGAATGCTACCCTTATCTTCTATTATCATGATCACACAAGGATACTCTTACCTTTTTTAATGATTACAGAATCATCTACAAGATAGCTTTCCCTTCATATAAACTAAGTTTTCAAACTTTTATTTTATATCCATAATAGAGTAGTACTAGTTACTACTATTTTCGACATTCCTGACGACGATCTCTTGAATTAGCCCCATTATTATCTAAATTTGAAGTCCCCCAATTGGTATCCCACATCTCTACATATTATCAAACAAATTAAGAACAATTCCAAAGGATTTGAATCTCTAACCTTATTAGATAAGAGTCCACACCTTTTCTTCTTATTGACCGCTTTTGGAGTTAGCAGTATGCTTTTTATGGAACAAATCGTATATTCTTTGGTAGGTTTAAATCATACTTTTGGATTCAAAAAGGACATTCATCTTTAGGAGCTTGAACTAGTATTCTTAAGATTTCTTAGTCTCAATAGCACCTATTTTCTTTGACATTTCCTCATGGATTATGTCAAAAAAACCTTACATGACGCATACCTAGGAGGTTTCCATTCATACTCAACACGGATATTACATGTATAGTGGCCCTCCCTAGTAATTTTAGGCATAGCCACCACAATGTTATCCTTCAACTCTATATCAGCACGAAGCTCAATCATAGCTCTAGCATAGCTTGACCTACCCACAAGATTGCATTCACACATCAGTATGTATATGAGTCAAGCATTAGAGGTGTACCTAGTTTAGTAGCAATAAACACTCAAGACTCTCTCACTGAAATCCGTGACAGGTACACCATGAAGTTTAACCCAAACTGGAACAGTACTAACATCTTCTTTCAATAGGTTCACATCCGGATGTCATTTCTTCATAAATATCGGGGGTATATTCCTGATAATCCATGGCAACATTCTTAAGAATAGTTATTTAATCCATACATGGATCCAATTGAGTATAAGAGAATAATCGGTTACGAGCTGAACATTGAGGAACAAGCACCATATTTAACCATGTTGTTCCTAACTTAGTTTAGCAAAAACTGGATATGACAACTCTTCCCAAGGAAAAAGAAAAACCATATATTGTATTAGCAAATCATTCATTTTAGCTCGAATAGACTTCCCTGGGTACACAACATCATACCATTACCCTAACGGGTGGGTGTAAACAAGTACGAAATATTAACTTTCTTCACAATTGGCCCCATTTACCAATAACTTAGCATACGAGACTTACCAGGGGCCTTTACCAGCCGTTAGTAGTAACCGAACGAGATAATGGTGGAGAAAGATCCCAGAGAGTGGTATCTTCCAAAGTGCTTTCAGCTTTTCCATTTCTTACTGTCATGTCAACCACAGCAGATGGTACAGCATCATCTTGACCAACCTCTAGATTCTGAAGCAGTTCTAATTATTCTCCTTACACATCTTCCTGCCCCCTCTCCTTTTTTGGCTTAATTAAAACTCGTTTCCATTACCCTACTTCCAAAGAGCAGCACAAACATCCAGTAGCACAATCACCTTTTAGACCCAAAACCAAGATCTGAGATATATATGAAAAACCCTTAGGATCTAACCCTTAGTTGATACCAACGACAAAACAAACATGAACAGTATAGGAACCGTACAAAGTTGTTATAGAAATGTATAACTAGCAAGGGTTGGTTAGGGTTTAACGATGATCACCAAGACTCACCAATAAACCAAGAAACAATAACCAAACCACCTAAATTAAAAACACAGAAGATCCACAAAACCCTAACTGAGTGATCGGGGATTGGGATTTCAGACTGGGTCTGAAGGGAGTTGTATTTATTACTATAGGTTTTCTTAAAAGAACCCTAAACGCTAGGAAGGTCGACCTGATTGAGTGATCGTGTTGGGATTAAACTCAGAGAAGGATCGATCAGTTGAGATGTTATATAGTTTTAGGGTTTTCGCCTAATGTCGCCACAGATGGGGGAGGGAATCAACAATTTTTGAATAAGAAGAGATGTTTTATTTTTATCATTATTAGTTTGACATGTAACATATCCATTGAGGAGAAATATACATATTTTAAAACTTTGTACAGCACTCTTTAAAAATCTTGGGGCATCTCTTGCGAACATTTAAGTTTGGACGGGAGTAGTATACATGTTTTAAACACATTTTAAAAAACAATTTCCAATTAAAATTTGAGGGTCCTATTTTCGTTCTTTGTTTAAACCACGTATTCTTTTATAAATAACGTACCACATGAACAATTTATTCAATACTTTTTCCACTCGGCAAATGATATTACACTCAAGTCGTTTAGTACTATTTTGTTTAACCTGTGCTAATCGTCTAAGATTTCATTTTAATTTGGTAAAATTCCATTTCTATCTCAAAAAAATTTGTAGAATGCAATCATATCTCAAAAACATTAATTCTTTAAAATGTGTCCCAGTTACAACTTGGCTTTATGGAAACTAAGGAGAATACTGTGTGTAGGGTGTCCCGTATGTGTAAGGTATAAATACTTAATTCCATTTAGGGCAACTAATACTTTTAGGGCGAATTGTACTTAGGGCAACTGGTCATTTAGTAATTTCACCATAATATTTTATTTGAAAAAAAAATACTTACACAAAAGTACTTTATACATGGGGCTACTTGTACTTTAGGGCAACTTAAATTAATTTTTTTGTGCAACCTGATATTTTTGAATTTCTTATTTGTATTTATATAATAAAAATTATTAATAAAATTTTTCATACACACTTTATTTGGTGTAAATTTGTTTTGTATACATTCTTCATCATCTCCCGCACTTCCATCTTCTCCATACTGTAGCCGACCCTTTCCTCTTCTCTTCATCTTCTCCATTTTCCCCAAGTTTTCTATCTTCTCCAGCTCAATACATTTGTTCTTCTAATCATCGACCAACACTGTTCATCATCACTTTCGCCGGATCCATAATGTGGTATAACAGGGTACGTAATTTCATTTCTTAGTTTGAATTTTTTCATACCTATTTATATTGTAGGTATACTTGTTGATGTTTGCATTATAAAAGTCAATTACTTTTATGTTAGATTGATGACTCTTTAAGATTTCAAAATACAGAGGTTAACCTGATGATGTTTAGTATATGTTGCATCAAAAAAAGTTTATGATGATCATTACTTCCATTAAGTGAATTATTTAGTTATTTTGTTGTTCAATTTAATTATTTAGTATCTGAAAGTTATTTTGTTTAATTTTTTTTCAGGACTTTGAATCTAAAGTCATAATTAGGAGCAAATTGAACTACTTTTGGTTAATAAACCAAAAGTTAGATGCCAATCGACAAAACTTGTTTAGGACTGGTTGTTTCGGGTGTTGGTTGGATCTATTGTTTTTTGACCATGAACCACAACTCATAGATTATATGTAACACCCCTTTATTTGACATATAGCAGCGAAAGCTAATTTGGGGTATTACTTCATGAATCATAGTCACAATAATAAAAAACGACTCAAAAGAGAAGTTTTTAAAAGATAAGTTATCATTCATTATTCATCAGAGTTTTTACAAACGGAGGTCCCATAATACATTTCAAAACATAAACTTGAATGATAACAGGTTTGGACGTCCTCATGTCCAATGCCACTCCGTGCCATAAGATGCTCAGTTACCTGAGATAAACATGCTTAAAAGTCAACACAAAGGTTGAGTGAAATTCACAGGTTTTAAGTTATAATAGTTGAATACAAGTTCAATAGTGGGTTACGTTGTTATACACTCATAGTTTGTAATAATTGTAATTGCATTTACAATTATCACAGAAAACAGTATTATTGCATTTAAAGCACATGACACCAACACTGATGTTAAATCGCGCTCTCTCGCATCCACTCGCGCAACTGAAATTGGAGAGAGAAACCTAAGCACTCAGAAGAGTAAATTGCCAAAGTTCCCATTATAATCAAAATATAGTGCTTTTGGTACCAAAAGTATTGGCACACCATCGGGAGTCGTCACAGTCCCCCGACTAGATATACACAATATTTGCGTTCAATCGTAATGAAAATGGTTATGATTAAGAAATACTTGGCAGTGCAAGTAAATTAGGCAATAATATATCAGGATAGCATACAGTTGGAAAAATACTTGTATTCATGGTTTATAGCATGTATCTCCCCACGGAGTTTAGAAAACATGTAAAAGTGGAACTATGAACTCACCTTATCAAGGTAGTTGATTGATTTGAAATTTAATTCAAATAGGAGTAAACGGTCTCGTCACGCTCAAACTGGGGTTAATATGTCAAGTTCGTATGATTGTTTGATATTCCAAACTTGTATTTATAAAGTTTAACGGTTTTAGTTTGATAACTTGTGAAAATATCGTATCACTGGTTTAGGCTATCTGAATCCACGGGGTCATGAGTTAAAGTGTTGAGGAGTTTATGACACTTATAAATCGTAAATCCATACAATCCTCAAAAATTCTACCCAAATGAAACCCTCACATGAAATTCCTAGTAACTGTGATACGTCTATAGATAATGATAAGATTTTATCATTTTGTTTCTTAAAAAAAATATAATAACAAAAAAGTATTGGTGAAAATTATGTTTATATTTATACATAATTGTTTTAGTAGCGTTTCGATCGATTGAATGATAACGACAATTGTGTCGGGTTTTAATAAAAAAATCGACGTTTATAATATTTAATTATTTTTTTATAATTATATAATAATATTATATTTTATACCTTTAAGAATGCCAAAATGACACATACATTACTTGGTTTATATATATTTACAAAGTTAATCCTTTTAATATAACTTTTAAAATCTTTAAACCTTTAACTTTCAAGTATGACAAAACAAACCCCTGAAGTTTAACTTTAGAATAATTACAATTTCAGCCCCTATATTTATAAGTTTTAAGAATTTACAATATATACCCCTTTGCATGAAAACATTTGCGAATTTAGTCCAAAAACCATAATATTGATATTTTTGATTTAGAAATCAATTTTGCAGGTTATAGCTTATTAGAATAAGCTAAAATAAGTTAAGTTTACGAGCTTATAGCTTATCAAAAGAGCTTGTTGGCTTAAAAATTCAAAACGGGTTCGTTTGGTTTAGGTTAAAAATTCAAAACGGGTTCGTTTACTAGTAATGGCCAAGTTTTCTTAAAGTAGGTGATATGTAATTTTATACACTATATAATATAATATAAAATATAATATCACAAGAGCAATTAAAAAAATTCCCTAAGGAAAATTCACTCTTAAAAGATATATATAATATAATATATATATATATAATACGTATATTAAACCGGGAAGTATGATCACCCGGGTCGTTTCCCCAACGAATTATGCAATTGAAACCACGTTTTAGTGGATTATGATTTGAATAAAGAAAAATAGATTGAATTGATGATCTATTACTACTAAATAAAAGCAACAATTAAAAATGAACAGTTAAAAGCAATTTAACACTTAAGCAATTAATGGGAAACAAATAAAACGCGACAATTAAGCTAATATACTAAAATTAAGTCCTAAAAATGCAAAATAAATTTCTAAACCTAAATGAGGACAAAAGAAAATTTTAAGAAAAAGAAAAATATTTTTTTGATTATTTTTGGATTTTTTATGAATTAAAAACTATTTTAATCTAATTAAATCCTAAAAATTAGCAAATAAAGTCCTAAAAATTGAGAAAAATGATTTTTAAACTTAGAAAAATCTAAAATGACATAAAAACTCAAAAAACTATTTTTAACTACTTTAAAAATTAAAATTCTATTTTTAAAATTTAAAATAAAAGCCTAAAAATGAAATTTAAAATCTAAAAAAGGTGAAAATGATTTTTCTTAATGTAAAACTAAAGCTATTTTTTATAAAACTATAAACTATTTTTTGTAATTTTTTTTAAACTTTATCTATTTTTTATGATTTTTTTAAATTTTAAACTTTCGAAAAATGATAGAAATTAATCTACTTAATGAAAAATTACCAAAAATTCAGGGAAAATCAAGTAAGCTACAAAGAATACTAGAAAAATAAATAAGATCACAGCTTAACGAATAAGCTCGAAATAAGCCTTAAAAGGCTACGGCTTATTAAACTAAAAGGGAAATGAAAGAGTGCTTATTAATTAAATGAAAGGACAAATAAACGATTTGTCCCACCTAGTATGCTGGTAAGAGAGTGTGCGTGTGAGCTAGAGGTCTTGGGTTCGAGGGGTGATGGGACCCTTTTTGTTATCCGGGTAGGTTTTTTTTTAGGGAAATGGCCCATTAAGAGCCCAAGGACCATTTCTAGGAAACTTAAGGGACTTATTTTGAATTATTTTGGGTTTTGTCTTTTTGTGTAGTTAGATTTTTGGTTGACCAATATTTTGACTTCCTTGAACTGAATTGACTGGGGTTTGACTTTGGCTTTCGGTTCTTGTACACTCTTCCGTTCTCGTGTCCATGCTTGCCTGTTTTTGACTGTTTTCTTGTGATTTTTGATATATCCGTACCTGCACACAACAAAAACACAAATTATAAGCATTATTTTTGCCATTTTTGGTCTGTTTTGGGTTTAATTAGGCCTTTTTAGGCATAAACGATATGTGTATTTTGCACATATCAAATATTCTCCCAAAATAACGGATGTGTGTCCTCACGCTAAAATATCACTATGCCTTATAACCAATAACTTAAGGACATTTTCCAAAACTAATCCTTTTAAGAAGTAGTAAAGTCTTTTGCCGGGGAAAAATTTCTAAGTACAAGTTATAAAACACCCGATTTCTCATTTTCAAAGATTTTTTTTCTTTTTATGATTTTTTGATATCTAATTATAGCTTATTTATTCTACAAACACATAATGTATTGTTTTCATTACCCTTTTTGGTAACTTTGAGGATCATAAAACAAAAAGCACAATTAAAGTGTCTAAAAAGATAACTTCATCATTCCCGATTTTTCACTTTACCCATACTAAGCTTAAAAATAAGATCACTGCTAATTATAAGCTAAGATGCTAAGACTACTTATAATTACACAACTTGTAAATTTCTCTTCCCGACATAAATCATATATTTAAGTGTGTGTGTTCAAATTAATTTAAACCATTAAATTCAACATATTTAGATAGTTGAAATCCAACCAAGCTTTACTCATGGGCCCTTTAGGGCTAATATGTTTACATCTTAGTTAGATAATCACTAACTCAAGCAAACAAAAACCTCTTAGCTAAGACATCGTTGGTTAACTTGGCCCCAATGAATGACTTTCTTCTATAGCATCCCACCGTCATGTGTAAGTGCTAAGGCTTTTGAACCCCATCACATGAGAATAAGTAAATAGAGAAGCATGAACTTTAACGTTGTAAAAGCCTTGTAGAATTTTGCAAAACTTAGTCAAAGTAGAATACCTTGGTTTTAGAAAATAAAACTTTTTAATATTATTTTTTAACTTGCAAACATTATTATTTCTATTTACATATTAGGGCTAGGGATTTCGGTATCACTTTTCTTTCGACGACACATCGGCCACGCTCCGCAAAAGGGAACTGTGTAAGTTTTATGATTACCAAACCATAAATATACATCCTCCACCCTTTCTTTCGATGTCACATCGGGAGCGAACCGACAAATGCCCATGTACTTTATTGCGATGGAGTTTGCATATTAATTATTAACACTAAGGATTTATAACTTGCATCCTTTTTATTCATCACTATATTTTTTTTATGTTTGATTAATTAATTTAACACATAGAAAAATTTCGTTTTAGAAAACCAAAGTATAAACTTGAACTAAAATTCTTATTTACCAACGATGTTTGACTTCATCATCGATAAAGCTTTTTCTCTGAATATGTTGATTAGACTTTTAAGAGTAAAACTCTAATTTGTAAAAATTAAAGAGAACACGCATAATTAATCATTTTAAGAATTCTGGGGAAGAAAAACCACAAGTTATTCTTATAAGCCTTTAAGCTTTCCAAATAAAGTTTGTTTAGCATCCTAACTTATAATCAACACTATCATTTCTTACTCTTTGCAATTTAAAATCTCTAATAAAGAGATTCGCAAATACTTAGCCTATATAAAATCCAACTTGGCATATTTAAAATCTACTTGAGATTAGCACAAGTCTTCATTTACTAACGATTCAAGTTTAGCATGTTTAAAGTCTACATGAGACTAGACAAACATATACATCATTAATTTGTTAAGGGGTAAACGCAAGGAACTCATACAAGATCCGATCGGGTCAAAAATTACTTCTTATTCTTACCAACGGAAAACCTACATTTTTGTCTTAACATTTTTTTAAGATCTTAAAAATTTAAAATTTTTGCTATTTTTGTGGGAAAACGGGTACGTGAGAACAAAACAATAAGCATGTAACATCAAATCGATAGATTCCCTCCCCAAACTAAAACGAAACATTGTCCTCAATGTTTAAAGTCGGGTCTCTACGAAAATCTAAGCCGTTTATGAATTATGCAAAGATAAACGTGAATCGATAAGATGAAAGGATATTGGATCTCCCCAAACTAATTTCAAACAAAGGATGAGAAGCTCGAGTGAAACGGGATACAACACCGGACATGAGAGTCTTTAGAAATTGTTGGGTTAATCCTGCAAAAATGCACAAAAACAAACAACAAACAACAAGAAACCGGAAGAGAATAGCCACAACACATCACAACACATTATTTAAGAAAATAGAAAGATAGAAAAGGATAAGCATGGGGTGAACTCCCACGAAGCGGCTTGTTTTTGGTAACCGAGTCACAAGCTTGACTCGATCCTTGAATTTAGTTGTCCTTAGGGAAAGTTTGGAGATCCGGGATAACCAATGGTGGTGTATCCCCTCCATAGTAATGCTTAAGACGGTGGCAGTTGACTTTGAAATTCGAACCGTTGGCATGAGACAACTTGGCAGTGCCATAAGGATAAACCTCGGTAATTGTGAAAGGTCCGGACCATCGGGACTTGAGCTTTCCGGAGAAAATCTTTAATCGGGAGTTGAAAAGCAAAACTTGATCACCAACATTGAAGATTCGATTCTTGATCTCTGAGTCGTGAAGTTTCTTCGTCTTCTCCTTGTAGATTAATGAATTCTCATAAGCTTGATCTCGAAGTTCGTTAAGTTCATTGAGTTGAAGCTTTCGATGATCACCCGCGGTTTTGAGATCGAAGTTGGCATGCTTAAGAGCCCAATATGCCTTATGTTCTAGCTCAACTGGTAAATGACACGATTTTCCATAAACTAGCTTGTAGGGCGTGCATCCGATTGGAGTCTTGTAAGCGGTTCGGAATGCCCACAATGCATCGTCTAACTTGTCTGACCATGAGGCACGGTTTTCTCCTACCGTCCTTTCTAAGATTCTTTTAAGTCCACGATTCATCACCTCGACTTGACCACTAGTCTGAGGGTGGTAAGCGGTAGAAAGACGATGTGTGACACCATATTTAGACATAACTTTATCAAATTTGTCATTACAGAAATGGGTCCCACGATCGCTTATGATAGCTCTCGGTGCACCAAATCGGGAGAAAAGGGATTTTAAAAACTTGACAACTACTCTAGCATCGTTGGTGGGGAGCGCCTTGGCTTCAACCCATTTGGAAAGATAATCGACGGCTACTAGAATATATTTGTTTCCTCTAGACGACGGAAAAGGTCCCATAAAATCAATACCCCAAACATCAAAAATTTCACAAACTTGGATAGCTTTTTGATGGAATCTCATCTCGGATATGAAATTTTTCCTTGTCTTTGACATGCATCACAAGATTTGATCAATTCGTAAGCATCCTTATAAATTGTAGGCCAAAAGAAACCGGCATCAAATACTTTCCGAGCGGTGATATTAGCACTATGATGGCCCCCGGTGGGTCCTTCATGACAAGCTTTGAGGATTTCAAGAGCTTCTTGGCCAAATACACACCTACGGATGATTTGATCCGCACATGTACGAAAGAGATAGGGATCATCCCAAAAGTAATGCTTTATATCCTTGAAAAACTTCCTCTTTTGTTGGGTTGACATTCCTTTGATGAGAAAATTCCCCGCGTGGTAATTTGCTATATCGGCAAACCACGGGGTACTTTGATTATCATGAGAAGTCACCGTTTTCAATGTTTCTAGAGGAAAGGTTTCATTAATCTCCTTAGGATCAAAAACATTATCATAGGTTTTCAAGACGATAGAGGTGATCTGGCTACATTGTTTCAGCTCCCTTGTATCAATTATAAGAAAAATCGAATTCTTGAAGAAGTAAGACCAATCCTAAGCAATCTTGCTTTGCATCTTTTTGTTGAAGAGGTATTTCATGCGGAGTGGTACGTGTAAAACTACACTTTGTTCTATGATAAAGTATGATCGAAACTTCTCAAAAGCGTAAACTACCGCAAGCATCTCTTTTTCCGTTGTTGTGTAGTTTGATTCTGCTTCAGTCATTGTCTTACTTGCATAATGAATTGGTCGAAAATGCTTCTCAATCCTTTGCCCTAGAACCGCACCTATTGCATAATCACTTGCATCGACATGATTTTCAAAGGTTGGTCCAATTTGGTAGCATGAGAATTGGAAGCTTCGGTGTTGAATTCTTTTCAAATGTTTGATGGCTGAGAATGTAATCCTTCCGAGAAGATAAAAGGAGTGTTTTTCTCTAAGAGATGGGTCATGGGTCGAGAGATCTTTGAAAAAGTCTTTGATAAATCTGCGATAGAAACCGGCATGCCCGAGAAAACTTCTGATTCCTTTAACGGTTGTTGGGTGAGGAAGCTTTGTGAAATCATCGATCTTAGCTTTTGTTGGACTTCAATTCCTTTCTTCGAGATTCTTATGTCAAGTTAACGATACCTTCTTTCACCATTGAAAATGGCTTTTTTCCCAATTTAGAGCTAAGTGGTTGTCTTTCCATCGTTTACGCATTTTTTTTCTAAATTAGTGAGTGCATTCACACCGTTTAAGCATTTTTTCTAGAAATCATCCATGAAGACTTCCATTGTCTTTTCAATCATGTCATGGAAGATTGCCATCATACACCTTTGAAACGTGCCTGGTGCATTGCATAAACCAAAAGGCATGCGGCGATAAGCAAACGTTCCGTATGGGCAGGTGAATGTGGTCTTTTCTTGGTCATTTGGATCAATTGGAATTTGGAAATAACCCGAGAAACCGTCGAGGAAACAATAGTACTCATTTCCTGCGAGTCTCTCAAGCATTTGATCCATGAACGGCAAAGGGAAATGGTCTTTTCTTGTAGCTTCATTCAACTTACGATAATCTATGCATACTCTCTATCATGTGACAAGTCTTGTTGGTACTAATTCGTTTTCATCATTGGTTACTACGGTCATTCCTCCTTTCTTTGGTACACAGTGTACTGGGCTCACCCAATGACTATCCGAGATTGGGTAGATCAATCCAGCGTCAAGAAGTTTTTCAACCTCTTTTTTAATGACATCATGGATCTTTGGATTAACCCTTCTCTGATGTTGGACCGCTGGTTCATAGTCATCTTCCATTAGAATTTTATGAGAACAAAATTCTGGGTTAATACCTTTAATGTCAGAGAGCTTCTAAGAAATTGCTTGCTTTCGGGATTTAAGAACCTTTTTGAGAGCGGTCTTTTCATCATTGCTCAAATCTTTGGTAATTATAACAGGCAACTTGTTGTTATCTGCTAAAAATGCGTATTCGAGATGAGGTGGTAAGTCCTTAAGTTCAACCTCGGGAGGTTCATCGATTGAAGATTCAGTAGATTTACAAACTTTAAGCTCTTTCTTGATTTATGGTAAGTAACTTCCTTGATTTAATGATGGCAAAGGATCACTATTGAGAAGAGATTCGAGAAGGAGAATGTCCCCCTCTGGGTCAAAATAAGCTTCATCAACTTTCGGTGAAGTTGGATCATCGGTTATAGCAAGAAAAGTATCAGCTTCTTCCAAAAGTAGAAAATTACTATCCCCGAAAGGAGTGAGAGTCGGAGAAGAATTTGAAACAATCGGATCGTATCCGGGAGAAGGATTGCCATACGCAACTGAGTCGGAAAAATCTAAGACTTCTTGTGAGTATTCTTCACACGTAACATCAATAAGATCAACTTTCTTCAACGATTCGAGATTGTTGTACGAAATAGAAGGAGTATCACCACATTTAAGGGTTAAAGATTGATCATCATTCCTAAGCGTTATCTCTCCTTCATACACATCGATTAAAGCATGAGCTGTCCTAAGAAAAGGTCTCCCGAGTATCAACGGTACTCGAGGATCGGCTATGAAATCGAGAACAACAAAATCGGCCGGAAAGTAGAACTTTCCTACCTTGACAAAAACATTCTCGGCTACACCGGTTGGTTTGGAAATTGTTCGGTCGGCTAATTCTAACACCATTTTAGTATCATTTAGGCCCGGGAGTCCAAGCTTTTTCCAAATGGAAAGAGGCATGAGATTTATGCTAGCACCTAAATCGGCTAGGGCTAAGCAATTATCAAACTCCAAAAAATCACATGGGATAAGAAATCGACCGGGGTCATCTAACTTTTCTAGAAGCTTTTTGAGGGCAACCGCACTATAATTTTCATTCAAAGGTGTCTTGATTAAGTCGATTAACTTATCTTTGTTATTAAGCATTTCTTTGAACATCGGAGCAAACTTAGGCATATGAATAAGAGCGTCCGCGAAACTTAGCTCAAAGTGAAGATTACGGAAAATTTCCATAAACTTGGAAGCTAGGATATCATCCTTTTCACAAAGTTTCTCTTTTGCAAGTCTTGAAGGGTAAGGCAAACTAGTCTTGGTCTTTTGAGTAACGAGAGGCTCATTGATTGGTTCTTTGTTTTGGTTTTGATCTTGGACCAAAGGAGGTTGGATGTCTTCGGTGTTTGGAAGCACCGTATCCTTTGTTACCTCGGGTTCCTTTTCCACCACCGGCGGTGGAATTGGAGGTCCATCATATGAGACACCACTTCGTGTGGTAAATGCCTTGGCTTCGTTCCTTGGGTTTTGGAATGGTATTGCTTGGTAAAGAACTCAAACTTGAAGCTTGGTTGGTATGATAGTTTTGCATAAAACTTAGCATAATGTTTTGAAAATCATCTTGCTTCTTTTGAGAGTCATTGTAAATTCTTTGAAAATCATTTTGGTTCCTTTGAAAATTGTCTAACTTCATTTGCAAATTATTCATGTTCGCATCATTAGCCTTAGCATAACTTTCAAAATCCGTTTTAGAAACACCTTGAATTTGTGAAACGGGAGGTAAAGCTTGATTAACCAAAGGTTGATTTGTTGGTGGTTGGTATGGTGGGGTTTGATAAACGGCTCCTTGATTGTTTTGACGGTTTTGGTTGAAATTGCCTCCACGGTTTTGATTCGAATTGAAATTGTTTCCTTGATATCGGCTTTGGTTTCCTTGGTTGTTTTGAACATTTGGTTGATTAAAACCGGGTGGTCTCATTTGATTTGCCAAATTAGGAGGATTTCTTTGAACAAAGTTGCCAACGGCGGCGGTTTGTTGGAATTGATGAATGTTATCATGAAAAACGGGAAATTCATTCCTTGTTAACGGACAATTGTTGAAATTATGGTTTGAACCACATGTAACACAAACTTCCTCGACTGCTTTGACGGTAGCAGGAGTCGTAACATTCTTTTCACTAATCATCTTTTCTAATCGGCTCATTCGAATATCCATTTTATCTTCAAGAGAAGCGGCGAGTTGTTGAAATTCAAAAGAATTAGAAGGTGTAGAAGTAGAAAGAGGAGCATTCGTACTCACTCTTGGTTCAATTGCACGACTTCTTGAATAACGAACCTTGGATTTACTCTCAATAATGGCTAAACCATCACGAGGCATCTTATCTAGAAAATTTCCACCCGCGGCGGAATCTAAAGCATCTTGATCATTGGTATTCAAAGAATTGTAGAACGTATCAAGTTGATGTAATTCCGAGAAACCATGATGAGGACATTGACGAAGAAGTCCTTTAAAACGTTCCCATGCTTCGTTGAAAGTTTGATTGGTGGTTCTTTATCTAGCCAAGTCCGGGCTTCACCTTTGAGAGAGAAAGAAAAAAGCAAAAGCTTAATCGACGTATTCGGAACTTCGGATGTCAAAACCTAGAAGAGACTTTGTTGAAAATCAATAGATGATTATAGAGGGTCTTGATTACCCTAAATGATTACTGTGTGAACAAGAATTTAATCAAAGTTTGGGTTTAAGCTCAAATGTTTGCATTATCATGGAACAACAATTGCATCTTCGTATCCCTCGATGGGAGCGTGTAGCATGCTGTGCCACTGGTACGATTGATCGTCCATTGAAACTCCGGTTCCTCACTATAACCAGATGTTATTTGTTGTTGTCGACGAATTTCGATTACGAGTGCCAAGCACTAAAATAAAGAAATAAAAAGTAAACAAAATTACACTAAATTTTTTTTGAATTTTTGTAATTTTTTTTAACAATCTAATTTTAAACGGCTAACACAGAAGACAACTTAAACCAATAAACGAATTACTTCACTGTAACGTCTTAAAAATTTGCTTCTTAAATGAGCCTAACCTCGTAAATGACACAAAATGGCAAGTTTTACTATCTTATTCGATTTGGGAACTTTTCAAGTTCACCGGAACTTATTTATGATAATACCTCGATTGAGAGGATTATATGTTGGTGTTCGTTTACCAACTTTGTGTATTTTATTTCTTTTTAAGGAAATTTTTTTTATATATTTTATTTATTTATTTATTTATTTATTTATTTTATGATTTTTTATATGATAACTATACTAAAAAGAAAAAGAAAATATTTTTTACTTTTTATATTTTTTAATTTTTTTTTGGATTTTTGAAATATTTAACAAAAATGAAACTTTCGAGGACGAAAGGATCTTCAAACCAAATTCAACAAACGTAAACGACGGAATCTTTAACACAAGTCCCCGGCAACGGCGCCAAAAATTGATTGCAGTTTTTATATACTATAAAATATATAATAATATTCCAAAAGAGCAATTAAGAACTTTCCTAAAGTCTCCCTTAAGAAAAGCTCACTCTAAAAGATATATATAATATATAATACGTATATTTAACCGGGAAGAATGATCACCCGGGTCGTTTCCCCAACGACTTGTGAAATTGAAACCTCGCTTTAGCTTGGATTATGATTTGAATGAGAGAAAAGATATTTTTGAGTATCTATAACTACTAAATAAAAGCAACAATTAAAATGAACAATTAAAAGCAATTAAACACTTAAACAATTAACGGGAAACAAATAAAACGCGACAATTAAGCAAATATACTAAAATTAACTCCTAAAAATGCAAACTAAATTTCTAAACCTTAATTAGAACAAAAGAAAATTTTAAGAAAAAGAAAAATATTTTTTTGATCATTTTTGAATTTATTATGAATTAAAATCTATTTTAATCTAATTAAATCCTAGAAAATAGCAAATAAAGTCTTAAAAATTAAGAAAAATGATTTTTAAACTTAGAAAAGTCTAAAGTAACTTAAAAACTCAGAAAACTATTTTTAACTATTTTTAAAATTAAAATCCTATTTTTAAAATTAAAAATAAAGGCTTAAAAATGAAAATTAAAATCTAAAAGTGTTGAAAATGATTTTTCGTGAATGTAAACCTAATAGTATTTAATCTAATGTTAAAAACTATTTTTCGTATTTTTATAAAACTTTTTTCTATTTTTTATGTATTTTCAAATTTTGAAATCCTAGAAAAATGATTAAAAATAATCTACTAAATGGAAAAATGTGAAAAATTCAAGAAAAATCCTAAATGCAACAAAGTTCAAAGGAAAAATAAGTTTACACTACCAGCTAAACTAATAAGCAATTTTAAGCTACGGCTTCTAATAATAAGCTAAAAGAAAAATTAGTATAAGAATTAAATGGAGAGAGATGCTAACGGATGAGCTAATGAAGCATGGTGGTAAGTGTGTGTGTTTGTGTGCAAGTGGTCGCGGGTTCAAGTCCCGGTAACACCCTTTTTTGTATTTTTTTTATTTTTCAAAACTCAAAGAACAAAAGTTATAAAACAAGCTAATGTGAGCAACTTTAATGAAGGCAACATAAGCTCTTAAAAGCTTTGAAAGAAACTGTCACAAAAGGAGCTTTTGATAGCTCATTTTGCTACTTTTCACTTAACCACATCACAAGCTCATTATAAGCTCAAATTAAAAAGCAAAAAATGTTCTGGAAAGCTAATGTACTAAAGCTACTTTAACAACTATCCTAACTAGAAACTGTAGATGCTATCAAGTCTAAGGTATTAAAGTGACGAACTCAAACTACACAAAAGACCTCAAAATTAAATTAACTAAATCACTTAAACACTAAAAAAAAAACCTATAGCTTCGCAAACAAGTGAACGTACACAAAGCTTAAAACCTAATGCTTAAAAACTAGTCTTATAAGCTAGATTTTTATATTTAAAAAGCTAACTTACCACTACTTCAAATGTTTGGTCTTTGGCTTTTTTGTGAACTTTAAAACTAAATGTACCTAGGCAAATAAGCTGGAAAATAAAAAGCAAGACTTAAAATATAATAAGCTATGTCTAATCTATAAGAAACTTGAATTTTAGAACCTAAAACCTAAGATTACTAACTAAATGAAACCAAAAAGGGCAGCAGTGGTAACTATGGTTATCCCCCCCCCCCCCCCCCCCCCCCCACTGCTGATCGCAAATTGGCAAAGCCACAAGCTCAATGCAGTCTTCCTTGAGGAAAGTCTGCACACTCTCTCTTATTGAGTGTAGATAATTCAAGTAGAACATCAACCAAGCACAAGGCTTGAGTAAATTTTAGCAAGTAAAATAAAGTAAAAAATTACCTTGGTGCTGAATCACAAATTATAAGCCACAAAATGATTATAAGTTTAAACTAATGATTAAAACCTACTCAAATCCTTAACAAATATGATAAACTAACTATCCAAAATGAAAGCTCAAGATAATTTTGACTTTTTGAGGTAAAATAAGCTTATTCCAAACACTCCTTATCAGCATGACAGATTCAATAGAGCTTTTAAAATGCTAATCCACTTAACTAAACCTTGATACCAGACATTCTCTAGCTTATAACTAACTTATTAAACATAAATCAAAAGCCAATAACACTAGAATTAACAAACTAAGATCTACACTAATTTTTTTTGATTTTTATGTTTTTTAAGACAGATTAAGCTAGCATAAGTTTTAAACTATAAAATCTAAAAACAGGAAAGCAAACTCACTTAAATAGCTAAAATAAGAACAAATAAGCACTAATTAGCAGGCAGATTAAGCAAATAAGCAGTTTACACTAATAAGCAATTATTTAAGCTAAAACTTAAATGACAAAAAAGTAAATAGAAGACTTACAGAATGCTTTAGCTCAATCAGAAGCTTTTAGGCTCTTTGAGCTTATCTACAGCTCTAGCTTATCCTTATGGATAAGCTAGTAAAAGTCCTTGGGATTCCTTCCATGATTGAATCCCCTTCCAAATTTTAGGTCCAAAAAGTTTAAGGTTTTAACTAGTTTATAAGACTTAAGTAGATTAAGGTCTGATTTAGCTCAATTACTAGCTTATAGACAATTAATAGCTTATATGAGCTATTAGAACAATAGCATACATTTGAGAGAAAGAAGAGTTTAAGTAGAAATATAAAAGAGCGATATGACAAAGTATTAAGCTGTAAAACTAGATGTCCATTAAAATAAAATTTGATTACATGATTAAAAGAAAATTCAACTGATATTTTAAAAGGAAATTGCAATAACTAAATTTAATCTAAAATCTACCTAAGGCTAACCCCTAAAACGGGAAAGAGAGAGATCAAGTATGTGTTATAGAGGGACTTTTATAGCCTGCTGCGAACCTTCTAGCCCCTTAATCTTATCAATCTCATGCAATTATTCTCTCAATGATTGGCAGATTATCTTTAGCCTTTGGACCTTTTGATAATTACACAACTGATTGCCAGCATGCAAAACCTGGATGATACCTTGGTGCTATTCTATGAGAGTGACCCAAGTGTAAATATCCCCATTCTTTGTGCTTTCTTTATATTGACGTGGCATTCCACTTATGGGTTTGGACCAATGAGCTTGTTTGATGATGTGATAACCCTGCACACGTGTTCTTCTTCTCCTGAATTGTCTAAATTATCCCTTAATTATGATTTGCCCCATGATTTTAACCTGAAGGGTTAAATGTGAGAGACGGGTGAAACAGTGAAAGAACTGATTTTCCGCCCTCTCTTTTTGTTAATGAAAAGGGGCGATGTGATTTAGTTAATATGCAAGACTAGTCCTTGTCTTTGTTAATCTCAAGTTCAAGTATAAAAGGGTAAGACCTACACTACACACTCCTATTGAGTGTGTTTGAACAAACTATAAACACCAATTAAGCCTAGGAGGCTTGAATCAAAATTTTAACAATCTAAGAGAAAGGGAAAAGGTCCTCTGGTGCTGAGACAACTAAAATGAACTTAAACTTTTCAAAATTTGAAAACTAACTTAAGAAAACCATTAAACTACCCATTTTAGACTAAATCAAAGCTGGTTCAAAGACTTTTATCAAAAACCTTTGACCATTAAAGGTCAAACTACCTTAAACCAAACACTCCTTAAGAACTATGACAGATTTAGATTAGCTTATAAATTTGAAATCTAATTAACTAGACCTAATTACCAGATGAAAACTAGCTTATAACTAACTTAATAAACATAAATCCACAACTGAATAGGCTAGAATCAAAGATCTACAACTATGATATCTATTTTTTTTGATTTTTATGATTTTTAAAACAAATAAATAACAAAATAAGATCTAGAATGCTAAAGCTAAAAACAGATTAAGAGACATGATTAATAAGCTCAAACTAACAGTAATAAGCACAAATAAGCTAGATATTAAGCAGATTAAGCAAATAGTAAACAACTTAAGCAAAATTAAGACTATGAAATTAAGACAAGTAAAGTAAATAGGAAACTTACAAAGAGCTTCAGCTTAACAGAAGCTTATAGGCTCTTAGAGCTTATCTACAGCTCTGGCTTATCAGAGATAAGCCAGTTAAGTTCTTGTGAGCCCTTCCATGATTGGCTCACCTTCCAAAAGCTTTTAAGTACAAATAACAAAAGTAATTAAGCTGATTTTAGAATTTATGTATTAATTAAGACTTGATTAAACAAACTCAATCTCAAGCTTATAGACTTGAGAGAGCTAAAATGAGCTTATGACAAGCTTATGAAACAGTAGAGTATGTATTTGAGGAAATGAGAGCTTATAGATGAAAACAAGATTATGTAAACTAAATGAGACTTTTATTAATGATCCAAAACAGATTACAAGAGATTAAAAAGTGAAATTACATTTTAACTAAAAAAACCTAACAAGCTAATTTTTACTTAAAGAAAAATACAGGAAAAAGAAAGATAGTATGTGTGTGAGGAGTGTGAGTATTTATAGTCACAAGCTGAACCTTCTAGCCTTTCCTTGCTCTACACGCTCCTTTTAATTATATCCGTACGATCTTCTAATCATTGGAGAGTTGATTATGGCCCTTGGATCATGTGATCACTCACACGGATTGCCAAGCTGGCAATCCATTGATGTGACGTTTGTGCTTGTTCTCTGAGTGATTTAAGTGCAAGATTACCCATTCCTTGTGCTTTCTCATTTGCCACCGTGGCCTCCTTGCTTGGGTGAGCCAATTAGTGCCTTTGAGATGACTAATTTGACCCTGCCATCTTGTTCATTATACCTTGAATTGTCCTTTTTGCCATTTGATTGAGACTTGCCCCTTGATTTGACTGCGTGGTAAAGTGAAGAGGATGATGAATAGTGAATAGGTTCTTGGCGCCCTTTTTTTCGTTTTAACTGAATTGGGTAAAAACAGGTATAACTTTGGGTATTGGCAAGAATGGTCCTTGTGGTTTATAAGTGGAATTGCAAATATAAGTCCAAGTGTTTTCAAGGTTTGAAAATGGCAAGACTAGTCCTTGGACTTGTAGTGGGTTATAGTTTAGGGTTTTGAGGGACTGAATGTGTAACTTTGGAATTTTGTCTTTTATGGCTTGACTTTTGTTGACCAGGAGCTTTGACTTTTTGACTTTGGCTTGATTTCCCGGCTTCTTTTGTGCTCTTCCGTTCTCGTGTCCGTGTTTGCCCGTTTTTGACGGTTTTCTCGTGATTTTTGCTTTATCCATACCTGCATACACAAAACACAAAAACAAGCATATCTTTGCAATTTTTATTATATTTTTGGTCTTTATTGGGTTTATTTTTATATAAAATACATATGTGTTTTCACACATATCATGCGGGTTATGTATCATGTAATTTCACAAAAGTATGCTTGATTTTTTTTAAATTTGAGCATAATTTAAGCATTTTAGTGTGAAAAATAGGACAAGTATACATTCTAATTCCATCCCCCACTTGAATTATACAACATCCTCGTTGTATAGATAAAACATTAAATACGGGAATTAAAAAGAATTAGAATGAGAAACTCCCCTGATATTTGCTCGGTAGATTCTCCATGTAGATTTATTGAGCAAGATTTTGTGTTGTAGATGCATCTAAATGCCAGCATGTCTACAATCACACATAGGACTCCATATGATTGATACCTTACCAACTTTGTCGACTTCTTTGCTTTCAAGGTCCTGTGTAAAATATAGGAAAAACATGTGCATTCCTATCTTGGTATCTACGGTTAATCTAAACTAAACTAAACTAAACAAACTAAATACTAGTCAGTCTAGTGAATACGCCGTATCATGTGCATGAATACGTCGTATTGCCAGAACTGACAATAATGTTTTTAAAGTGCATAAAAAGTAAAGACTGATAACGTCCAGACAATCAATACGCCGTATGGTATGGAACGGATACGCCGTATTGATGTCTGGGAAGACAAACTCGATAAAATTAAATAACATTCCAGGTTGTCTCCTAGGAAGCACTGTTGTTTACAGCGAAGTCTTTAGTAGACTTCCTTCATTTCCTCCTTTCAATTTGATCTCATTGCACGCTAATGTGGCCCGCGTGTGAGCCAATCGTCCATCCGCATCTCGAATGTAATCGGTCCTAAATTCAAGTACTCCTTTGTAAACCCCTTAAAGCTTTTGGTATGGATAGCGAATTCCATTCATCTTATCCTATTCACTTACCTTCAGTAATGGTGGGATCTTGTTGCATTGCTCATTAGTGTGGTGTTTAAATCTCGGATGTGATTGCACCATTTGGTAACTTACTTCATCATCACCATTATAAATGGTAATCATCCCTTCGAACCGTCTTATTTTAATTCCAACTTCTCTTAAAAATGGTTCGCCAAAAATAACATCGCCCATTCCTTCATCACGATAATCATCCAATATTTTCTAAAACTGCAAAATCCGTCATCACAGAAAAAGTTCCAACAAAGATAGGTATGTTCATTAAGGCTCCTACAACATTATTCCATTTGTACACCATTTTATCTTTCATTATAGAATTATGATATTTTTTAAACATCACTGTTAATACAAATAAACCGTAAAAACGTTTATTTATATTTTACGATCTCTCTTTGTTTTGTTAATAACAAAACATAAACATATCAAAGGTAATCAACAAAATTCACAAGTCCTAAACCAATAGTTTCCTAACTCCTCCAACATACTTCTCTCTCATAATAATCAACTTCACACAAACACATTTTTAGAATAAAAATATACATTATTAAATAAACTTTATAAAAATCTTCAAATATTTTACAACTAAAAATAATGTTTTTTCTCTTACCAAATCTAAACATAATATAGCAAGATTACCCATGATCTTCTAAGAACTTTCAAAATAAAATTCGAATTTGGTACTGTAGGCTGGTTCAATTATTTTTTGCCTGCCGTTCCATTCGATCCAACAGAACTGGCAGAACGGGCTAACAGTACCTTCATGCCTATAATACACACATTTCACTTGACTTAGGCATGGATTTCACATAATTTCTCACTTTAATATTCAGCTAACCACTGATCTTTGAACAAGGTCCTTTCCTTTTAGTGTTTTTGTAGATCTCTTAATAGAAGATGTTCTACCGACACGTGCAATTTGAAGATCATGCTTCTAAGTTCACTAAGAGCAAGGATCTGCTCAACATCCATGATCAAGCTAAGATTTCAAGGACATTACTCTTATTCAGTGTAGATTAAAAAGATCTAAGTCATATCATTAAGTGTTGTTTAAGGTTGGAGTAATTTTGTAAGTGTTTGGTACCTAGTAGAGGACAAACACATTGAAATATTGTGTTCCATATTGTTGGAACATGATACCTTGGTTAGTATCATTAAAAGGTGTAAGTATATGTGGGGTATGGTTCTTATTTATAGAATTCAGTGTTTAGCTTAGCACCGAATAAACGGGTAAGCAACGTTGTGAGGCTTCTCCGCCACTTGAAGGAGTTTTGGTGACTAGTGCATTCGAACTCTCGAGTAGGTGACTCGAGGAGTGGAGTAGGGCAAGACTAGGGTTACCTGAACCGAACCACTAAAGAATACATTTTGTCACATATCCTTTACTATTTACTCTTCATTACTTATCACATCTTTAGTACTCATATAAATTAATTTAGTGGATATTAGATTTAAAATAGGAAGATAAAAATAATAAAAAGGAAATTTAATTGGTAAAACTATTCAACCCCCCTTTTAGTTTTCCACAATTGGTATCAGAGCAGGTTATTAAAAGCTTTTAAAATAAAATGTATTTTAAAATCTTTTTAAAACGATCCTTTCCAAAATTAGAAGCTATTTCCATTAGATCCATTACTCTCTTTATAAGCTCTTTGAAGGTACATGAAATCCCTGCGAATCAAAAACACTAAATTGGGCTCGCCCAATAAGCCAGTTCTACCGGTTCTATTTGTCGACAGCACCGGCTAAGGTAAAAGAACAGAACCGACGAACTATTCAAGTCTATTTGGGCTATCTCTTATTTTGGGCTAGGTTACATTTTTGGGCCTCAAAATTAAACTCTCCATCTTAAATTTTTTTGGGGGAAACTAAAACTCAAATTAAAAAAAACATCAATTTTTTTTTATATGTATATTAACCATATGATATGCCCATAAAAAAAATTATTTGCTTCCCCTCCGAGATCTTCAATCATGAATAAGGTACACGATTTCTTTCTTCCCAATTACTCTCCATGATAATGTGTCGTGAATGATGTGCATTTAACATTACATATACTCTTTTTAAATAAATTTTTTTCCCGAGTATAAGCATACTCTTGCTTCTATAGTTCAAATCCATATCTCATCTAAAAATACGATATCCTGACACAAAATTTCGGGTATTAACCCATTTATTCAAAATTCAAAACCTCCTTCACGCCTTCCCATACAAACCCTAACGGCTTATCCTCGCAAATATAAAAAAAAATATCACACACCACTCTCCTCCATCTATCTTTTTATTTCAAAAATCAAACTCTCCTTCATTTCCCTCTCTTACAAATACTCACCGGTTACCTCATGGAAGCATTCTTGGAAATCCTAAGCCCCATCCTAATCGTTATTATCATCTCTCTCCTGATGCTCGTATATCCTATGATCAAGTTCTCGCATGGAGGCGTGTTCTTCATTTTAGCTTTCTATATTATCATTGTATTTTCCATTCTATGTATCACATTGTACAATAAAGCTAAATAGAAAATAATCATAATTCCATTGAGCGTTGTTTTAATTTTGCATTTCTTAATTATCCTTTATCGAAAAAAATATGTACATATACATATCGTCAATACTGCATTTTAATATCAACCTTAAAAATCCTCTTCTATAAATAAAAAATATAAAAAAAATTAAAAATCCAAATAGTAAAAAAAATTACATAAAATAAAATAGATTTCTTAATAATCATATATTTTTCAAAATAAACCCATCAGCCGGTGGCCTATTAGGAATCCAAGTCGGTTCTCTTGTAAAACAGCACCGGCAGAACCGGCGAACTGACAGAACAAAATGTCTTCTTTCTTCTTTATCATCTCACTGTTTCAAAAACCACTTCCCAGAAACCACCATTGACGACCTAAAAACTTTATCCATCAATCTCTTGAGATCCTTCACCTTTCTACTCATTTTGATTCATTCTATTGTAAGTTCTAACTATATATGTAAATTTTTCCTTAATTAATCTTTAACATAATTTTTTTGGGGATACAGTTGTATTGATCTTTAAAACAAATGTATTGCATCTAGGATAACACTAGTTAGGAATTGCATTTTACTCCTTGAAAAGAATCCGATCCATGCACATTGTTCTATCAAAAAAAGGAGGGGGAGGAAAAAGGGTTAAAGAAATTAAATTGTTAATAATAACAGTAAAAAACGTAATCAACTCCAAATCATCATCAAAAACTTATTTTCAGAAGTTTTGGCTATATTAGAAATAAATGTACTTTGCTTAGCATTCCGTTAATATTTTAGGTGCATCATGCCAAAACTACCCCCGTTGATCATCATGACACCGGCTCACGTACATTCCCATGTACCACGAACCGGAGTTTTTACGTCACTAGAAAGGGAGGGTCTATAAGTCACTTTGTTTCTGTCACTTTCACAAGGGCTGTGTCATCAACCCTACTTCTCAAAATGAAACCAAATCTTCGCAACCACGTTTGCGGCAATTGGTTTTGATTGTCTCCACATCTTGACGAACAAATTGACCCGCCATCCTTCGTTCTACAATTTCTACAAAGTTGTACGTTATCATTCGTAACCTCAACGAACTATTTCCATTGCTTCGTCATCGACAATGTCGAAACCACACTCACTCTCAAACTTTTGCTTGGATTCTCAAAATTCTGGGCGAAGGCGTGTGTCTATACACCTCCGAGTTGCCTATCTCATCCATCATTAGATATAATGACCCTAATCCAAATATTTATCCTCCTCCTCACGAAGAACCATCCTTGATTCGTGATGCCTTGTTTCATACAAGAACCGAACCCAAATACCGTACAATAAAAGGTGACAAAACCGTCCTCGATCCATTCCAAATGATTAACACCGAGTTGAAAAAAGTGTTCAAGAAATGGGAACTCATTCTTAGTGAAAATGTCATAAGCCTCACCGGACACAAAGATCACCCAAACGCAAGCTTGTGTTATATGCTCATTTGTCTCTCTATTGGGAAATCCTTCAATCTTGCCTATTACATCGCCCACCGAATGGTAAGCGTGACCCAAAGTAGCGGCATGACTCTCCCTTATGCTATGGTTCTTACTAGACTCTACAAACATGTTCGGGCAAACCACCCATATACCATGTCCAATGAATTCCAACTTGTGGATCATGTGATGATCCCTCTCTCAAACAAAAGAGTCTTTCGTCTCAGGACCAAGGGTAAAAGACCTCGTCTTCCAACTCTACTCTATCTGATTCCTGGTTCTTTCGAGGCCCCTCCAACTAAAGTCACCAGAGAATAAGTGCCAACTAAGGAGTGCCGATTGATCCCGGGGACAACTACACTCTGGATCCTAATTACGCTACCTTAATCAACTTCCACCATCGAAGAGGAGAATCTCAGAATCAAGCAAACAAAGTGTTTGTTTAAGTTGTACGTTTTTCATTACCTTTTGCAAGAAGAATGAGGTAATGGCTACACCGGGAAAAACATCATTGTGTGTCCTTAAAACAATTTGTGTTTTCAAAATTTCATGTAGTCTATTAGGTATGAATGTTACTAGATAATTTAGATATTTTGTTATGTTGAATGGTATGCTTTAAGCTCTCACTAGTCGTATGGGAGTGTTTGGATTTATTAATAACTTATGTCTCATGTCTCTTTTGGCCCTCTTTACTCATTAAACATATCTAGAATAAGTAGATTTGAGTTGTGGGTTCCTTTGAGAGCTATACATAATCTCTAGAACTCCCTTAGCAAATTTCCTACCTCATAAAGAAGCGTTTGGCATTTGCATCACTAATAGGATTTCAAATATCGTTAGGACCCTAAAACTCCCTAGACATACCTAAGTTAAGGATCTTTAAACTCCAGGAAATGCATTAGACTTTTAAGAAACTTTCAATAAAAACAAGACTCAAAACTCCTCTTGGTCTATCACTGCCGGTGCTGTTTGCAGCAAGCCGGTTCTGTTAGCCCAATGGAACCGGCTAGCCGGTACTACATAAATATAATCAATAGAAGTGTCTTAAGTCAACTATGCTGTTTCTTTTGCCTTGTTTGACCTACTATGCATCCTAATGATCATGTTTAGAGAAATTTTATTGGTTTAGGCATTAAATGTTTTGCATGCAATCCTAGTATAAATTAACCCACACTCTTCACCATCTCTTCACTCCTAAACCTGCAAATCAAATCCCCATATCATCCCTCCCAAATCAAAAAAATGGTTTCAAGTGCTAACTCCTCAACACAAAACCCTCCAAAGAAAATACCAAGAACCGATATCATCAACATCTCCTCAAATGAAAGCTCACCCATCCAAAACCATCTCACTAATACCTCTCAACCTCTCAACATCAACAACACAATCATGACTACCACTTTAGACACCACTCTTGCTCTTTCTAGTTCACCACAAAGAATTATCCAAACAACCCCTAAACTTAAGCCTTTTACAACACCTCTAGCACCTAGAGCTTTACCCTTCTTTAACCAACCAAATACACCATTAGATCCTCATCCATACTTTCCCTCCATAAATGAAATTCCCCCAAGACCTATCAATCCATTGCCTCAACACACCTTGCCCCAAACACTACCTCAAACTACACTACTCACCGAAAAAGAACGCATTCAACAAGAAATCAACAATCTCCAAACTTTTCAACACAATGTACAAGAGGCCATTCAAAATGCACAACATGTTCAAGATAGTCTCATCCCTCCTACCTCCATCACTCACATTCAAATACCACCACCCTTTTATCCCATAACCACCTCATTCCAAACACCACCACTTGATCCATCATTCCCTCCATCAAGCACATTTGGACCCATCGACCAAACCCTATGGCTAGAACAACCTCCTAGGGGACAAGAACACACGTGCCCACATTGTCAAAGGACCAAAACCATCATCAACAATTTTCAAAACGAAACAAGGTTCATGCTAAACCACATCCTAGACCGCTTGAACCACCTCTCAAACCAATTACCAAAAGATGATGGTCACTAAGATTAGGATTTAGAAGTTTTAAACTAATTACCAATCATGACTTTAGTTTTAGTTGACATAGGTCAATTTGTTTTAGTTCATGATTTGTAATAGTCATATGTTGGTTATATCTATTGATTCTCTTTTTAACATCTTTATTATGAATCTTTATTGAAAAGTGATGATTAGTTTATTGTTGCTTGTGTATGATCTTCCTCGATAAAAAAAAATCCAGCAGGTCATATTTGAATGCTTCCCCGCCAAATCTTTGGCCACACTACTTTATGCAGGTCAGCCGGTTTTGTGTCTACTATAAGCCTGTTTTAGTTTAACAAACACCGACAATCAGCCTTCCAGAATAACTCATTTTTTTTAGGGGAAGTATTCATCAAGGGGGAGCCTTGAAATTGATTCACTGATGAATCAATCATCCCCGACTTTTATCTGACCATTAATCTTATTGCACTTATCATTCATGACTAACATGTTTTCTTATAGCTTTTCCCACTTGGAAACCTTGACAACTCTATCTAGGGAGAGCTTTCGTCAAGGGGGAGTATATTCTCTTGTATTAAAACCTATTTTCTTATCCTCACTTTTTTACCAACTTTAGTTAGTTTTTCTTTGACGCTCTTTTGTGTCGACAAAAAAGGGGGAGAAGGAATAAAAACTCCAATCATAGAACTTGTAAATGTTGTTGTTTACTTTTGATGTTTATGTTTTGTCATCAATAAAAAGGGAGAGATTGTTAATACAAATAAACCGTAAAAAGGTTTATTTATATTTTACAATCTCTCTTTGTTTTGTTAATAACAAAACAAAAACATATCAAAGGTAATCAAAAAAATTCACAAGTCCTGAACCAATAGTTTTCCTACTCCTCCAACATACTTCTCTCTCATAATAATCAACTTCACACAAACAAAATTTTTAGATAAAAATATACATTATTAAATAAACTTTATAAAAATCTTCAACTATTTTACAACTAAAAATAAATTTTTTCTCTTACCAAATCTAAACATAATCTAGTAAGATTACCCATGATCTTCTAAGAACTTGCAAAATAAAATTCGGATTTGATACTGTAGGCCAGTTCCATTAATTTTGGCTGCCGGTTTAATTCATCAACAGAACCGACAGAACCGGGCTACAATAAATTTCATGCCTATAAATACTAACTCATTTCACTTGGCTTAGGCATGGATTTCGCATAATTTCTCACTCTAATATTCAGCTAACCACTGATCTTTTAACAAGGTCCTTTCCTTTTAGTGTTTTTGTAGATATCTTATTAAAAGATGTTCTACCGACACGTGCAATTTGAAGATCATGCTTCTAAGTTCACTAAGAGCAAGGATCTTTCATCTCTCTTGGATCAAGCTACTGATTTTAAAACATTACTTCTCATTCATTGTAATCAAATAGATCTAAGTCATATCATTAAGTGTTGTTTAAGGTTGAAGTAATTTATAAGTGTTTGGTACCTAGTAGAGGACAAACACATTGATATATTGTGTTCCATATTGTTGGAACATGATACCTTGGTTAGTATCATTAAAAGGTGTAAGTATATGTGGGGTATGGTCCTTATTTGTAGAATCTGGTGTTTAGCTTAGCACCAAATAAATGGGTAAGCAACGTTGTGAGGCTTCTCAGCCACTGAAGGATTTTGGTGACTAGTTCATTCGAACATTCGAGTGGTACTCGGGGAGTAGAGTAAGGGCAAGGTAGTGACCTTAGTACTGAATCGCTATAATACTTTATCACATATCCTCTATGTTACTCATACAATTCTTAACACATCTTTAGTACTCATATAAATTTAATTTAGTGGATATTAGATTTAAAATAGGAAGATAAAAATAATAAAAAGGAAATTTAATTGGTAAAACTATTTAACCCCCCCTTCTAGTTTTCCACAATCACATTGACATACAATAATAGGAAAAAGTTAGCGTGTGTAAATTCAAATCCTATCATGCAAGAAAACTTTAAGTTGTGAGCACAATCTATATGGATCTTCTTATCATAGTCACAATAACTAGGGTAATCAATCATCAATTCTAACATTAAGTTCATCATCCCTAGTTCTAAATTCCTCAATTACCTCACCTTCCTCAATGGTGGGCATCAAATCATCTCCTTGATTTCTCCTAAGCTTAAATGGTTTTCAATAGATCATTTAATTTCAATTAATCTTCCAACAAAAGGTCCTAATGATCTATTATCACCAAAGTCCTCTCCACTTAGCCTAGCTAACTAAATTAAGTTCCATTCATTCTCTTAAACATTAGCATTAGACCCTCTAAATTAAACTAATAATAAGGTTAAACTTGTGAACAAGCCTTTCTCCATACCCCTATAAAGTAATCTTTCTTATGTAACATCAATCTTAGCACGGGCGAAAGACATAATATCTCAGAGGATCAAGGCACTTGAAATCCTCGGGCTTTAAATCAAGAATTTATGAAAGTCTACTGGGAAAGTAAATTTACCAGTTCCTACTAGTATGTTTTCAGCTATTCCTTTTTGGATTTCACAGTCCTGTCTGCTATTCAACTATTAATTTAGTGTGAGCTAATTCGCCTAATCCTAAGTTAAGGTAGGTCGAGAGAGGCATAACACTAATGCTAGCTCCTAAGTCAACAAGGGCATTATCAAAGCAAACATTATTAATAAAGCAAGGTAAAGTAAAACTCCCTGGGTCTTTCTCCTTTTGGGGTATCGATTGTGAAGCTTCAAAGTGAGCTTTCGAGAATTGTAGTCCATATGATCCGTTCTTTTATTCACAGTAGTAACCATTCAAGCGACTTGGAAACGGAATCGTCGTTTGTCTTGTCTCGTACATCAGTATACGGCTCTGTCTAGTGGATACGACGTATTGGGATGATCTAATACGGTGTATCGGGCATAAATCAGCTTCAATAGTAGTTGAAATCGACTTGACTTGATCTCTCGGGTTTACTTCAATAGAGCTAGGTGGACTTCTAAATCCTCTTTCCTATAGTACCATGCTCATTTGCCTGATTTAGATTTCCAAAGTTTTAATAGATGCTCCTTGGTTTCGAATGGCAGCATCCATCGAAGCTCGGATTTATTTAATTAAATTGGAGTTTTCTTCATGTCTCTTTGTTGATTCACTCATGAATTTGCTTAGGGTATCTTCCATATATTGCCTTTGTTCTTGGTATGATGATTCATCATCACTGATCAAACCTTCCATGATAGCTTTATTCCTTAAAGCTTCATCTTTTAGTTCGCTATCTTCCAGAGCCTCATACCATTCAAGGTCTTGGTAATGGAGCGAGTTTCCAATATGGTAAGTACCGGGCAAATTTCCTCCATTACAATAACCATCCTTTCTCCAACTATAAGTTGGCCATTCCGAACACCCAGTTTTATAGTTGAAAGGCTTGAAAGTATGTTTGACTGGTTTCAGTTCCTTCCATACTCCATTATCAAGCCATGGCTTATCATATACCCATGGCACATTCTCGTTCCATTCATAGATCCAGTCGTCTTTGTAATCTTCATAGGTCTTAAACCCCATAATATCCTTTGTAAGTAAGTTCGGATCTACTTTGAGAAGGTAATTAAATTTATTGAATGCCAAACAGAGAGGTATCACGTAGTCAAAAACGTCAGTTTCTATCTTAAAGATTTTGGCAGTTTCTTCCTTATTACTCTAATATTCTTTAAGATCAAAAGATTCATCATCAGATACATCAATTTCATCACCACCCATTTTCCAGTAATCCTACAAAGCTCCTTTGGTGAATATATCCATCTTTTATATTTTATGAACTTTGTAGCCAGTCATCTTTCGAATCTTGGATTAGCCGGGTCCTATTTTATCACGGAAGTTTTATTTCCCTCGATGCGAGAAGGCGGGTAGTATTTTCCAAAAAATTTAGCAGTTAAGTCGACCCAATAAGTGATTGATTCTTTGGTTTTATCAAACCATCTCCATGCACCTCCAGCCAATGAGATTGGGAAAATAACAACTCTTAGTTTATCATGATCTACTTGGGTAATTTGATTGGGTCAATAATTTTTAGGTAGTATTCAATATGTTCAACTGCGTCTTTCCCGTTTGTTCCACTAAAAGCATTGTTGTGCAGATCATCCAATAATTTTCCTTTCAATTCATAAGCGTTCTTCCCGTTAACTGTAATACTTGTAATCCCAGAATAGTAATCTGCTTTATCGTTAGGCGCAAATGTTTCCATACTTGACTTCTTTCCCTTATTCGCCATAACTTTCTTCAATCGACTAGCTCTGATAAGTATGTCCTGTGACACAGTGTAAAAATATCAGCAGGATTTGCTCTGAAGAAAGATAGAAAAAATTTAGCACAAAAATCAAATACGAAAACTCAGATTTTGTTCCAGATGATCGATACGCCATATTCAATAGAAGTGAATACGCCGTATTAATCAATTGAATGAATATGTTGTATTGGACAGAAAGTTGGATACGTCGTATCCAATGGAAGTGGATACGTCGTATCGAGTTATCGACCAGAACAGTGTATTTAGGAAAACAATTAAATTAAACACACAAATATACAAGCAAACAATTAAACTAACAAATATACAAAAATATACAGAATATAAAAGAATATACACTAATCTAACTTACACTACTCCTAAGGGTTAGATCTAATCTAATGTTAAAAACCAAAACATAAAATAAAAATCAAGATTAATTTTCACTCCCCGGCACGCCAAAAACTTGATGTGTCGTTGTGTGGTGTATATTTTTATGATTCAAGTTTTAAATTTATATTTTGCCGACTTAACTAAAAACAACACTTTAACGGGCAGTGTACCCGGTCGGTGGTAGATTCGTGGTAAGTAGGGTGTCGAACACTTGAAGCGAGGTTAAATCTATCAATTTATTTATATTTTGGTTGTCTAATCTAAGTTAATTCTAATCTAATTCAAACCTATGATAATCTTACGTTAGTTCTAATCTTAATTCTAATAGGTAAAAGGGGGGTTTCAGCCTGAGAGACTGGCACGGGTTTGGTTGGTGACTACAATCAATTCAAGACACTTTAATCCACGCAAAAAAATTAACAGAAGATAAAAGAGCGGCCGAGCCTTACGATAGAAACTGTATTAGCCATTTTCATCCGATTAGAAGGTTGTTTGTTTATTCAGTGCAATGATTACGTATCTCGAAGAGGCATATCATTCTTAGACTTGCGGCGGGGAATTTCATGCTAAAGACCTAGACACATTAATTCTGTCATAATTAAAAAATCCGCATAAAAGCATCCTTTTTATTTATTATAATCTATCTTAGGGATTAAAGTCATGGTGATTGTTAAACCCGAGCTCATAGAGGCTTATCCACTTACATACTTAATGGAAATTTATACTTAGTAGTCCACTTGTCTAACTATCCAATGAAATCAGAACATTATTTGTTGAATTATTAGATTCACGCCTTGACTAGTCAATCATGTGTACAAATATTATGAGCGCTGGAGAGGTAGTGGCTGTTTTGCGTTAGTATTAGTTAAGAGTCCAGAGCAGTATTAGATTTAGCTCGATTTTAGATAGGACTTAATTCTTATTGTGTTATCCAAGGATTTTATAAAGTATAAAGTGCTGCGTTTGGCGTGCTATTGCCGTGACATGTCTAGATTACTTGGTGAGCGGGTATCTGCTGAGTATCCTAGTGTTAAGTGATAGATATTTAGACGCATATGTCTCTCTCGTTTTCCTCTGCTCTTCCATCGGACGTTGTTGTGTGAGCGAAGTTATGGACTGAATATTTTCGATTGTGTCCACGGTGTTAGGGTTCTGCGAGATAGGGGTACGTACCAAAGTAATCTGATGTAGGGATTAGGCTCTCATATAGTGATTGTATAATTTAGGAATCATAGGATCACAAATATTGTCCTTCTAAAATCGTGCTAAGGATACGCTTCTGGCTTAACTAGTTAACGAAAACTGCCTTTGGTTTATTGAACATGTTGACTAGTAGGTGAATCTAGATAATTCAACAAATAATGTTCTGATTCTATTGGATAGTTAGACAAGTGGACTACTAGAGTATAAATTTCCATCATTTAAGTGGTACCTGTTAAGTGTATGTGGATAAGTCTCTATGAGCTAGGGTGTTTAACAAGATCACCATTACTTTAAATCCCTAAGATTGTTTTATAATAAGATTGAATAAGATGCTTTATGCGGATGTTTTAAATTATGACAGAATTAATGGTGTCTAGGTCTTAGGAAGATTGTCCCGCCCATGGTCTAAGAATGAGAGGCCTCTGGCGTGATAAGTAATCATTGCATGAATAAACAAAACAACTTCTTAATCGGATTAAAGATGGCTAATTACTAGTTTCTTTCGTAACGCTCGGCCGATCTTTTATCTTCTGTTAATTTGTGTTGCGTGGTGTAAAGTGTCTTGAATTGAGTGTAGTCGCCCAAACCAAACCCGTTGCCGGTCTCTCGTGCTGGAAACCCCCCTTTTACCTATTGAACTTAAGAGTAGAACTAACGTAAGATTATGATAGGTGTGACTTAGATTAGAATTAACTTAGGATTAGGACAACCAAAATATAATAAATTGATTGATTTAACTCGCTTCAAGTGTTCGACACCTCTACTTACCACGAATCTACAACCGAGCCGGGTACACTAGCCCGTTAAGTGTTGTTTTTCTAGTTTTAAGTCGGCCAAATAGTAAATTTAAAAACTTGAATCATAAAATATTACACCACGCAACGACACATCAAGTTTTTGACGCGTTGCCGGGGTTTAGTGGTGAAAATTAATCTTAGATTTTTATTTTATGTTTTTTGGTTTTTTTACATTAGATTATATCTAACCCTTAGGAGTAATGTTAATTAGATTAGTGTATATTCTTGTATATTCTGTATATTTTTGTATATTTGTTAGTTTAATTGTTTGTTTGTATAATTGTGTGTTTAATTTAATTGTTTTTGTAATACACTGTTCTGGTAGATAACTCGATACGGCGTATCCACTTCCATTGGATACGGCGTATCCACTTCCATTGGATATGGCGTATCCAACTTTCTGTCCAATACAACGTATTCATTCAATCGATTAATACAACGTATTCACTTCTATTGAATACGGCGTATTCGTTCTCTGGAAACAGAATAGAACCTAAGTTTTCAAATTGGATTTTCGTGCTAAAAAAAATTTCTATCGTTCTTTTAGAGCAAATTCCTTACGTTATTTTTATCCTTGTTACAGGATAAAGTACCTATCAAAGGGACGTCGATGATAAGTGATGGGGACAAGGGAAATAAGTCAGAAGTATGGGAAACATTTGCGCCGCTAACGACAAAGCAGATTACTATTCCGGGATTACAAGTATTACAGTTAACGGGAAGAACGCTTATGAATTGAAAGGAAAATTCTTGGATGATCTGCACAACAATGCTTTTAGTTGAACAACGGGAAAGACGCAGTTGAACATATTGAATACTACCTAAAAATTATTGACCCAATCAAATTACCCAATGTAGTCATAGTAAAAGGAGAGTTGTTATATTCCCTTAATCTCATTGGCTGGAGGTGCACAGAGATGGTTTGATAAGACCAAAGAATCAATCACTTGTTGGGTCGACTTAACTTCTAAATTTTTTAGAAAATACTACCCGCCTTCTCGCATCGAGGGAAATAACACTTCCGTGATAAAATAGGACCCAACTAATCCAAGATTCGAAGGATGGCTGGCTACAAAGTTCGTAAACTATAAATACAATGGATTATATTCACCAAATGAGCTTTGGGGGATTACTTAAAAATGGGGGGTTATTTTGGTGATGAATTGAGGTATTTGATGTTGGAATTCTTTGATCTTGAAGAAGACAAGAGTGAGATAAGGAAGAAACCGCTAAAATTTTTAAGATAAAAACTGATGTTTTTTACCACGAGACGCCTCTCTGTTTGGCATTTAATGAATTTAATTATCTTCTCAAAGTAGATCCGGACTTACTTACAAAGGATATTATAGGGTTTAAAACCTATGAAGATTACAAAGACGACTGGATCTATGAATGGAAACAGAATGATGCATGGGTATATAAAAAGCCATGCTTAATAATGGCTTTATACCTTTACATCACCCATTAAATTATTTTATATATGGAAGGTAGAGCGAAACAAGTTCAAACATACTTGCAAGCCTGTCAACTATAACGTGGGGTTGTTCAAGAAGTGGGCCAGCTTGTAGTTGGAGAGAGGATGGTTAGTTGTAGAATGGAGGAAATTACCTGGTGCTTAACATATTAGAAACTCGCTCCGCATCCCAAGATCTTAAATGGTATGAGGCTCTGGAAGTAGAGAACTAAAAGATGAAGCTTTACAAAATAAAGCTATCATGGAAGGCTTGATTAGTGATAATGAATCAAGCAATGATTGTTGGAAAAGATGGAAGAGCCACGAGATTTACTACCATCAATTATGATGAAGGGAATATGAACACAAAATTTTATAAAGAAGGGCATGAGTTATGTGGTTTATCAAAATCGCGATGGTGCGGTTTGCACATAAAAGGATACAGATGTTCAAAATACTCGTGCAAAGATGAAGAATAATAATGGTTGCTGTAGAAGAAGTGACAATACGTGATCTTACAATCACAAGTGAAGAGGCGTGTTGAACTTACCAGGAAATCTTTCGGATGATGGATAAAGGATGGATGGTTACGCGCACCGAGTGAGAAGCTGAAGAGAAAAGTCTAACTTAAAGACTTAGCTGTAAACAAAAGTGCTTCCCGGGAGACAACCTGGATTGTTATTTAATTTTATCGAGTCTGTCTTCCCAGACATCAATACGGCGTATCCGCTCCATACCATACGGCGTATTGATTGTCTAGATGTTATCAGTCTTTACTTTTTATGCACTTTAAAACATTATTGTCAGTTCTGGCAATACGGCGTATTCACCAGACTAACAGGTATTTAGTTTGTTAGTTTAGTTGTAAATTAACTCGTATGGTACCAAGATAGGAATTGCAACATGCTTTTCGACTAGGTTTTATACATGACCTCGTGAAGAAATATTCAGGATGAATATTGGTGGAGAATTAATAAAATCTGGAGTCTGCTTAAAAGTTTAGAGTTTGAAACTTCAAGGCGGCTGTTCAACATGAAATCTTGCTAATAAACTCAACATGGAGAATCTACCGAGCAAATATCAGGGGAGTTTCTCATTCTAATTCTTTTTAATTCATGTATTTAATGTTTCTATCTACAACGATGGGCGATGATAGATTTCAAGTGGAGGGATGAACATTAGAATTTTTTCTTGTCCTAATTTTCACACTACTGCTTAATTATGCTCAAAATTTTAAAAAAAAATTCAAGCATAATTTTGTGAAATTACTTATACTTAACCCGGCATACATATAACCCTTATTAGATTTTGTGAGGAGATTGAACCTTATGCCGTTTCGCAAAAAGATCCTCACTAATATCTAACAGGTTGTCGTGTGCTGGGTTATGTATCAAGTAATTTCACAAAAGTATGCTTGAGAAATTTTTAAATTTAAGCATTTTAGTATGAAAAATAGGACAAGTAAACATTCTAATTCCATCCCCCCACTTGAATTATACAACGTCCTCGTTGTATAGATAAAACATTAAATACGATAGTTAAAAATAATTAGACTGAGAAACTCCCCTGATATTTGCTCGGTAGATTCTCCGTGTTGAGTTTATTTGAGCTGACTTGCTGTGGGGTTTTTGGGTTTGAACGCCGCCTGATGTTTCAAGACGCTCTAACACTTCAAGATAACTTCAGATTGTTGTAAAATGTCTCCACCAATATTCGCTGATATTCTTTGCTTCCAAGGTCCTTGTATAAAACATAGGAAAAATGGGTGTCATTCCTATCTTGGTACTACAGTTAATTTAAATTAAGAACTAAAACTAACTAAATACGGGGCAGTTTTGGTAAATACGCACATATCTGTGCATGAATACGCTCGTATTGACAGGACTGACAAAATAATGTTTTTAATTGCATTAAAAGTAAAGACTGATATCGGTCTGGACAATCAATACGCCGGTATCGTATTAAGATTGACGGCGTATACGTGCGTATGATGTCTGGAAGACAAAATCGATTTAATAAAAATCTGGGTGTTCACGGCGTTGGAGCATTTTGTTTACAGCGAAGGTCTCTTAGTTAGGATTTTCTTCAGCTTCTCTTTCATTCTATCTCATGCACGTTATGTGCCGCGTGGAGCATTCTTCCATCTTCGCATCTCGAATGTATGGGGTCTTAAATTCAAATACTCCTTTGTAGAACCCCTTATAGCTTTTTGGTATGGCTGCGAGATTCCTTTATTCTTGTAGTTCTGCATTACACTTCAGTTAATGGTGGGATTTTGTTGCATTGCTCATTAGTGTGGCGTTTAAACCTCGGATGTGATCGCACCATTTGGTAAGTAAGTTACTCCTCATAACCATTGTAAATGGTCATTATCCCTTCGAACCTTTTTGCTTTAATTTCAACTTCTTTTAAAAATGGTTCGCGCCAAAAATAACATCGCCTATTCCTTCATCACGATAATCATCCATATTTTCTAAAACTGCAAAGTCAGTCGTCAAAGAAAAAGTTCCAACAAAGATAGATATGTTCATTAAGACTCCTACTACATTGTTTCCCTTGTACTCCAATTTCTCTTTCATTATAGAATTATGAAACTTTTTGGACATCATATTGACAGTGCAATAATGTGAAAAAGTTAGTATTAATGTGCGTAAATTCAATATCCTGTCATGCAAGAAACTTTAAGTTTATAGCACAATCTATTGTGATCTCTTATCATAGTCACAATAACTAGGGTAATCATCAATTCCAATATTAAGTTCATCATCCATTAGTTCTAAATTCCTTAATTACCTCACCTTCCTCAATGGTAGGCATTAAATCATCACCTTGATTTCTCCTAAGCTCAAATGGTTATTTGGGAGTCATTTAATTCCAATGTAATCTCCAAGAGAAAGGGTTCTAATGATCTATTAGAACCACCCAAAGTATCTCCTATAGCCTAGCTGTTTGTTTGGTTTTTGTGGCTTCTAAATTCAACTATGTAGGTAGGTACGGCCAGTATGCGGTTCCTTCTTTTCTCAAACTTAGCATGTAGAACTTCTTAATTAAACTACTAGTGGTGTTTTAATTCACTTGTGAAAAGACAATCCTTTCTTCCCCGACCCTTAAAGTAATCTTTCTTTTGTAAACATCATTTGCGCAGTGCGGTACACAAACAAATGGTTCTTCCGTGGATCAATGGGCACTTTGAATCTTCGGGCATGTATCTAGAGTTTATAAGTCTAAGGGAAAGGAGGGAAGGGGAGGGTGGGGGGGGTGGGGGGAGGGAGATGGGAGGGCGAGAGCGCGGGGTGGGGAAAAAGTGCGTGGCGGGGGGAGGGAGATTTGGGAGGGACGAGAGAGGAAGTGTGAAGAAAGTGAAAGGGGAGGAAGAAAGTACAAAAAAAAGTAGTTCCTAAAAAAAAAAATGTGAAAAAAATTGGAAAGGGAAAAAATGTTTAAAAATTTTTTTGTTTTTACAAAAAAGTTTTTCCTTGTTTAAACGAAAGTGTTATTTTTTTACGGGTTTTTTTTTGTTTAAAAGGAGGGGCTTTATTTTTTTCCCCCTTTTTGGGGGGGTGGGATATTTTTTCCACCGTCCCCCTGTTTTGGGGGTTTTTCTGCTATTCAATGTCTATAACTTAGTGTGAGCTAATTCGTCTAATCCTAAGTTAAGGTTTAGGTCGATAGAGGCCATAATCAATAGACGTTGCTCCTAAGTCAAAAGGGCATTATCAAAGCATACATTATTAATAAAAGTAAGTAAAGTGAAACTTCTGGGTTTTCTCTTTTTGGCGGTCTATGGATGTGAAGCTTTCCAAAATATAGCTTCCGAGATATTGTGGTCCATATGTTCCTTTTTTTCTTCACAGTAGTCAATCATTTCAAACGATATTGGAACGGAATTCATCGTTGTTTGCCTCGTACATCAGTGTACGGCTATGTCCAGTGGATACGTCGTATTGGTATGATCCAATACGGCGTATCAGGCATGAATCAGCTTCAATAGTAGTTGAAATCGACTTGACTTGATCTCTTGGGTTTGCTTCAGTGGATCTAGGTAGACATCCAAATCCTCTTTCCTGTAGTACCTTGCTCATTTGCCCGATTTGGATTTCCAAAGTTTTAATAGATGCTCCTTGGTTTCGAATGGCAACATCCGTCAAAGCTTGGATTTATTTAATCAAATTAGAGTTTTCTTCGTGTCTATTTGCGATTCACTCATTAAACTTGCTAGGGTATCTTCCGTAGATTGCTTAGTTTGGTACGAAGGATTACATTGTTCTTTGATAGACTTCCCAAAGCGCCTGCTCTATATCCCCGCTACTTGAAAAGGTCCACCAAATTGTGAGGTAGTTAGCTTTTTCTTGGTAGGGTTTTTCCCTTCTTCTTCTAGTGGGCAATCTTTGGATTGTAGTGGGGTCTTTGATTGTTCGCATCCAACTGGAACTTCATAGACTTTTTCATTCACTTTCTTTGATCTCTCTTCCTAGATTGTTCAGTTGTGCTTGTATAGCTGCCTATCCGTCAGAAGTTTCAGTACTTCTTGACCTAGATGTTCCATTATGCCATTTTTAAGAGTATTCAGCCATTTCTTGGATGGCTACCTTTGCATCAGACAGTGTCGTTTGTGGTATTGCACCTCTTGAGTCAAGAATTTGTGAGTAGGATTCCCAATCCATTATAGAATAAGATTACCTCCTGCATCTCCGTTAAATAGTGTTGAGGACACTTCATCAAGAGTTCTTTAAAGCGCTCACATGTTTGGTAAAGGTTTTCATCTGGTTCTTGCTAAAAGTTGTTGATTTCCTCCATCTTCTTTGCAGTTTAAGCAGGTGGGCAATATTTGTTTAGAAATTTTGTTTTAAGACCATCCCAAGTTGTAATTGAACCAGTTGGTTCGTTTCTTAGCACGCGGCTTTTACGGCTCCAGTAAGGACATAGGGATATAAATGCTCTAAGATTCACTATGGGTCTATAGGTAATATTGGGACATGTGTAATAGATTGGCGATCTCAAGAACTTTCTCAATTTGTGTTGTTCGCTCTTCATGATCCGACCCGCTGAAGGTGTTAGTCCGTAGTTCCTTGAGAAATTGGCCCTTTAGCTTAAAGTTATCATTGTCTTCAATTTTGGGCCTAGCAACCCCTGGTCCATAGTTAGCTCAGGTCTTGCTCGTGTACTGTTTCATAGTTTCCGCCATTGTTTCTGCTTCTTCTTCCTCCGAGTATTCTTGGTCAGAAAATAAATTGAAATCAGGCGATCTCAATTCGTCAAGACTTAGTGTCTTGAAGTGTCTCCTAGATGATCGAAATTCTCGTTCAGGTTCTTTGTAAGGTGTGAATAGTTCGCTTGTTGAACTCCTTGTCATGCACTACCTGTAACAAGGGATAAACAATCAGTAGGATAGGCTCTTTTGGATAAAAAAAAATTAGCACGGAAAAGATAAATATAAAAACTTTGGATTATGTTTCTGTTACAGATGATCCGATACGTCGTATTTAATAGAAGTGAATACACGTAGTAATTGATTGATATGAATATGATTGTATTGGATAGGAAGTTGGAATACGCGTATCCATGGAAGTGGATAAGCCGTATCGAGTTATCGACAAGAACAGTGTCTTAGCAAAACAATTAAATTAAACACACAAATATACAAGCAAACAAAATAACTAACAAATATAAAAAAATTATACAAATTATACATCTGATCTAATTAGACACTACTCCCTAAGGTTAGATCTAATTTAAGTTTTAAAAACCAAAAACAGAAATAAAAAATCAGATTAATTTTCAGTCCCCGACAGCGGCCGCCAAAAAACTTGATGGTCATTGTGTGGAGTTTATTTATGTAGTTCAAGTTTTAATGTAGATATTTTGCCGACTTAACCAAAAATAACACCTTTAAAGGGCAGCTTTGTACCTGAGTTGGTGGTAGATTCGTGGTAAGTAGGTGATCCGAACACTTGAAGCGATGTTATGTTAAATCTCTCATTTATTTATATTTTGATTATCTAATCTAAGTTATTCTATCTAAGTCAAACTATGGTTATTCTATGTTAGTCTAATTATTTCTTACAATAGGTAAAGGGTGGGTTTTCGGCCTGAGAGGACTGGCTCAGGTTTTGGGTTGGTGACTACAATCATTTCAAGACAACTTTAAGCAACGCAAGCAAATTAACAGAAGATAAAGATGCTGTCAAACATTATAATAGAAAACTGTATTAGTCATCGCATGTCCGTTAAATTGGTCATTTAATTTTGTAAATTTTGGTTTTGGTCTTGCATGTTCCTCATCACTGCATCATTAACTTTGACATAGCTTTCAAAATCATTCTTAGTCACACCTTGTGTTTGCGAAGCTGGAGCTTGGTAAGGTTGAGCTTGGTGAACCAGGGGTTGATTAATCAGAAGTCGATAAATTTGGCTTTGGTTAACTGGGGGTTGGTAGGTGGAAGCTTGGTTGTAATTATTTCCCCGGTTTTGGTTGTAACATTTTTGGTTATTTCCTTGGTTTTGTTGAACGGGAGGAAAACCGAGAGGTCGAATTTGATTAGCAATTGGGGCTCGGTAACTGGTATTTCCTTGATTGAAATTAACTGCTGCTGTTTGGGAAACAAATTCTTAAATATTGTCACGATAAACATTGCCATCGGTGGCGGGACAATTTCGGTAAGAATGAGCACCACCACAAGTAACACAACTTTCCTCGACCGCTTTGACGGGAGTGGGAGCTTGGGTTTGGTTTTTCTTTTCGAGAAGTAAAGCTTTCACCATATCTTTAAGTTCAGCAACATCGGGAGAAATACCAGGGGTAGAACTGCTCGAACTCACTTTTGCAACAACCGGTTTGTTACGTGAATTACGAACTTTGGATTTGCTTTCAATGATTCTTAGGCAATCACGAGGCATTTTATCCAAAAAGTTACCACCCGCGGCGGAATTCAACGAATCTTGATCATTAGAGTTCAAAGCATTATAGAAAGTATCGAGTTGATGTAACTCCGAAAATCCATGATGTGGGCATGCTCGAAGAAGATCATTGAATCGGTCCCATGCCTCGTAGAAAGTTTCATCAAATCGTTGTTGAAATCTCGTGATTTCATTTCGAAGATTTGTTGTTTTGGAAGGAGGGAAAAATTTGTTGATGAATTTCGAAACAAGATCATCCCATGTTAGTCTTAATATTAATCGTTTAGTTACCGTATGACTTATGGTGTTGGTCCGGTCTTTTACCCACTTGTTAGGCCCACTTCATGGCCCACTAAGGGTCACCAAACACTGTATAAATACCTCTTTCCAACCATGGGAAGGGGTTGGTTGTTCATTTCATAATACACACACTTAAAGGTGTTTTCTCTCACTAGACTAGTCACTTTCTCTCTCTAGAAATTCGGCCAACCCATCATTCCTAGGCTTGTGTTATGATATCCAATAACTACAAATGTAAACAAGAAGCCCCCCCCGTTGATGATTAGATAGATTGTGTGTGCATTTTCTGGTTAGTATAAGATCAAAAGTTTTAGTTTTTTGAGGTTTTATGGTCTTTATTTCCTGACACTCTTTGATTCTCACGTTTGTGGTGTTAAAGTTAGTCTTTTTATTGTTTTTTATAAACCTCTAGGATCAAGTTGTGCAAAAGAAACCAAGCAAAAACGTTCAAAAGGGTGATTTTTAGGTGAAAAAGTTTGTATTTTTCTTGACTGCGTTTTGTCTCACTGTCAAGTTCTTGGTTGCGTTTTGCTTCCTGCGTTTTGTCAAAAATGTACACTGCGAATTGTCATTTTGTAAAGTACTACAGTACTGATTTTGTCGTTTAGGTGGTTGCGTTTTGCTCTTGCTTTTGCTTTTTATTTGCGTTTTGGTTCTGCGTTTTGGTGCTGCATTTGCCTTAATTGAGTCCTTCTTGCTTTTGCCTAGGAGAAACTCTGCCCATTTCAATATTTGGTTGCGTTTTTGTCTAAAGCCTGGACTGCGTTTTGCTTCAAGACATCTTGCGTTTTGTCTCAAGACTTTCCTGCATTTTGCCTCAAGTCTTCCTGCGTTTTGTCTACTTTTGAAGACCATCAATGCGTTTTGGTAGAAAGAAACTCTGGCAAAATTTTCTTCTTCACTGCGTTTTGTCTAAGCTTCTTCACTGCGTTTTGTCTAAGCTTCTTCACTGGGTTTTGTCTAAGATTCTTCACTGCGTTTTGCCTAAGTGTTATTATCTTCATTACGTAAACTCATTTCAACCAAACCATACCATACTTAAACAACATATCACCTAATCTAACAATCAATCACCACTTTTAACATACAATCACTAATCATTGTACCGATCCAAAGTTTATCATAACACAAACAATCAATCATGGCTAGTAATAATGATCAGGTCGAGCATGAGATTCATAGCGAAGTACAACAGTTCAAACTTATTGACTCAAATTAATGTTGATATGGGTTAATGTAATGTTTATCCCATATAACAATATTCTGACACCAATGACATTTCTGTTGTACCAAGTTGTGCATCTTCTGCTCCAAATACTTATATGTTATTGATAATAATGTGCACACTCCTAATGAATCTTAGTAACTAAACTAGTCATATATAAGACCAAGTGGCCATATAATGAACAACGTGCTAAGTTTGAACTTACTGAACGGGAACAGAGAATGGATGATCAAATGCGTATACTTATACAAGATCGTAATCGAATGGAAGAAAAACTAAAACAGGAGCTACATTCCGTTAAGCTACAGCTTAACCACTCTATTAAAAGTCAAACGGTAATACAAGAAAATGTAAATACTTTACAACAAACTTTTAAGCAAAGAGAGTCTCAACTTCTGAATGATTTTTCAAACCTGAGAAAGCTAAAGGATAAACTTGAAAATAAGTTACACGCACAAGATCAATCCATTCAAACTATTTATATGATGTTAAAACCTAAAAAGTTATTGAAACAGTATTCGGAAATAGCCATAGGTGCGCAAAACCCATTTGTATATTAGAGGCCAAAGGCTCAACCAACACTTTATGATGGTAATGAAATTATTAATCCGGACCATGACCCTACAAATGTCCCATCATCTGAGGAAGACCTAGAGTTAGCCGAGTTAGCTAGGCAGAAAATGCATGAGAAAATGAATGACCCCGTGTGTGTGGAAAAGAGGATTAAGTACATACCTCCTAATTATTCCAAAGAGAACTTCCTTGCAACTTTCACACCACAGACCCAACTAACCCCTGAACAAGTATTTTGGTCCATAGATCTAGAAAAACGTAAGGCCGAAGAGCTAAAGGCAAATACCCCACCCTTGCCAGTTTTACCACCTGCGACTGTGTATCCTCCCAATACACCTGTCCATCTGGTCCCCCGAACGCTTCCAACCACAAGTCAAGTAAATATTGGTCTATATGTAATTACTCAACTTTTTTGGGACTTTGAAAAGACTTGTAAGAAACGAATTACACCAACGGGAATAACTGAAGGGGAAAAGGGTTTTGAGCAAACTAAACGGTGTTACTTAACGGAAGTCATTCCATTTTTCAATCTACTCAAAGAACATTTTGATAGTGTTCAAAAATCACTTGTCACTGAAGTTAGAGCAATGAAAGCAGTTTTTGAAAATATGGAAGCGGAAGTGGACCAGAATGCTGTAGACAAAAAATGTGGGGAGATTGAACGTAGGAATCTCCTCATCATGAATAAGAATTTGATTGCTGAATGCTTTTCCAAAAAGAAATTGGGGTTGTTTATACTGCAACTGATTCTGTGTTAAATGTGTCTAGATTTTTTGACATGCATAATGCTTTCACTATTGCTCAGAAACATATTGCCGACCTTGAATCTGAAAATTTTAATCTGAGAAACAAGATTTAAAATGATGATCACGACTCAATGATAAAACATTTCTCCAAACTTGAAGTTGAACACTTTAACTTACAATTAAAGTATCAAAATCTCAAAGAACGTTTTGGAAACAAAAAAAACCTGAAAAACATTGTATTTCACTTGAAATTTCAATGCAACAAAAGGAAGAAAGTTATCAAAGTAACAAACCATGTAAGAATCAGGAGTCTCCTGAGTTTCGTGAATTTTTTGAGATCAATGATTTGAAAGCTCAGCTACAGGCCAAAACCACACTAATTTGCAACTTGAAGAATCAAACTAAAAGTGTGAAGGAAGCAAGTAATGAAGCCAAACTTAAAAATGACATTGATGTAATTGAAACAATAAACATCGAATTGGAACATAAAGTGGCTAAATTACTTAAGGAAAATGAGACATTGAAAAAGCATTACAAAGACTTGTATGATTCTATCAAAGTAACAAGAACTAAGACTATAGAACAAACAACTTCTTTGACTGCCAAAAATGATGAATTCAAGGCTCAACTTCAGGAAAAGGGGTTTACAATGGCAGCATTAAAAAACGAGTTAAGAAAATTAACAGGAAATAGTGTGAATACTAAGTTTGCAAAACCATCAATCTTGGGGAAACCGGTTTTACAACCACTTAGAAACCAATCAGTTGTTAGACAACCGACTGCGTTTAGATCTGAACGACCAAAATTTTCAAAACCACGGTTTGCCTCCCAAGTTGATGTGAAAAACGATTTGCCAAAACCAGTCACTCCTCACTATTTGCCTAAAGTTAGAGAATCTGTGTTTGTAAAACCTCATCATGTGATTGCATCTGGCTCATCTAGGAATAGTTCTAAAGAATCATATGGGTCAAATGACATGGCTCATAATTACTATCTAGAGGAGGCAAATAAAAAGACACAAGACAAAAATATGAATCTTAAACCTAGTGTGATGCATACTACTAGCTTACAAAACACTACTAATGGTAGCAAACCAAAACCTAGGAGCAACAATCAAACATCTAGGAGTTTGCCTGTATCTAAGAGTAGTTGTGAAATGTCAAATGGTGTGCCACTAGTAGATCACTCTAGGAATTCTAGTTCCTTTTCGGACTCCAAACACTTTGTTTGTTCGACTTGTCAGAAATGTGTCTTTAATGCAAATCATGATGCTTGTTTAACAAAATTCCTGAAAGAGGTAAACTCTCGCATGAAGGTTTAATCCCCTAAGACTAGAAACAACATCAAACCCGTAGAAAAGATAAATAATGTAATCAAACCTAAAAGATGGATCTCTAAAGGATATAGGATTTCCCCTAATAAGTCTTTCGCTGTGCATGAGAAACCAAATGCTCCTAGATCTTGTCTTTGGTGAAAATCGACGGGTAGAATTTTCAAGACTGCTGGTCTTAGGTGGATACCTACTGGAAGGATGTTCACCGATTGCACAACCAAGGTTGACAGTGAACCCCCAAATGGTTCAAATAAAGATACCACTAACCCATATGAATGCGATCAAATTCTTAATGTTAGTGCAGGTACTCTTAACCTAATTGCAGGTACATCTTTCAATCCTAAAAAGGAAAGACTCGGAGTTTGGTTACTAAAAGGACTGATATCTCATAAACAAGGGGTTCAAGGAATTCAAATATGATGAACATGTACTATGGCGTCTGTTGACAACACTTCAGGCCTCGTTCCTTAAAAAAAGAAAGGTGTACGCTTCAGTGCCTTTATCTTCAGAAGAAGAGAAATCTTCTTGTTTTTGACCATTCTTATCAACATGATTCATGCTTTTTCCATGCTCGTTCTGTTATCAAGTGGATCAACGTACCTTGAATTGTATTGTTATTCACTTGTTCAATCAGAAATGGCAACCTCATATGCAATTTTTGAGGGGGAGAAGTGTGAATTTACTACATGTTGATTGATGTTTGAAAAATGGTCATACGGCTCCTACACACATCAGTCCAGGACTGGGGCATCAACTTATGACTCCTAGAATAATCAGTTCAGGACTCGTACCACAACCTCCTTCTCCAACACCTAATGTTCCACCAACAAAGAATGACTGGGATTCATTGCTTCGCCCAATGTTTGATGAGTAATTTAATCCTTCACCAAGTGTTGTTCAACCTGCTCTTGTAGTTGCTGCTCAAGAACCTGTTGCTTCAACCGGTACACCTTCCTCAACGACAGTTGATCAAGATGCACCATAAACAAGTACCTCACAAACTACTCAAGAATCATAATCTCTAGTTATTCCTCTGGGTGTTGAAGAAGAGTATCATGATATTTAAATTACACACATGGAATACGATCTGTACTTTGGTCTTCCAATTCCATAACCAAGTTCTATAGAATCTTCTTCACGGATTGTCATCCCAACCAACGTGCATTCAGTAAATCAACCACAAGAGCACATCGAAAAATGGACCAAGGATCATCCGCTTGACAAGATTATTGGTGATCCTTCCAGACCGGTATCCACAAGACTCCAACTACAAACCGAAGCCTTGTTCAGCTACTATGATGATCTCCTCTCTTCAATTGAACATAAAAGTTATAAAGATGCATTAATCGAATCCTGTTGGTTTGATGCCATGAAGAGCTCCATGAGTTCAAACATTTGGAGATTTGGGAGCTAGTACCTTGTCCAGATCAAGTGATGATTTTTTACCTTAAAGTGAATTTATAAGGTGAAATTAGATGAAATGGGAGGTGTTCTAAAAAACAAGGCAAATCAAGGAGCAAAAGGAAAATGGAGTGGTTGAACTTTACTTCGTCGGCACAGAATATCAGCTGGCAGATATCTTCTCCAAGCCGTTAGGACAAGAAAAACTTGAATTTCTCATGTAAAAGGTTGGAATGCAAAGCATGTCTCCGAAAACGCTGAAAAAGCTGGCAGACGAAACAGAAGAGTTACGGTGGTATCTCTTCATGTATCCTATGTAAATATGTATATAGTTTAAATCTAAAAAGGAAATACAAAAATATAAAACCTACAAAAACCATAAAAATCAGAAAATTGAAAATACCAAAAATAGTTTTCAAGACATGTCTTCCGTTTATCGATAACATTTACAGACCTAGAAATGTCATTCAATAATGACACGGGTCTTTAAATGAAGCTCGAACAGAAGTTTAAACTTTTCAAAACATGTCTTTATGGCTTGCTATTATTTCTGATATGCAACTCGGTTTTCAAAATGAGGAAAGCACGTCGCCAAAAAGACGGTTGTTCCTAATAACGGGTGATTAAGTTCTCCCGGGCATGGATTACATTATATACATGCAACTCTGACTTAATGCACGCTTTAGTGCATTATTTCTTGATACAGAAAAGAAGTCTTCTTTCTAACCAAATAATTTTTATTCTATGATTCTTCAAAAATTATTTGTGTTAACCACGGTGGTAAAAGTGTTGTTTGAAAATCTATCAGATCTGGATTTCTCTGAATCAGTGTTTTCAGTAATCCCAAAAAGATTTTTTGAATGACAATTAGACCACTCAAACAACCGTAACTACAGCTCTTAAATAGAACACAGGGGTCATTATTGAGGGAGAAAGTGTCATCAAATAATCTTTTAAAACGGTCTTTCAAGATAAGTCACAATATAAATGGATAAAGTTTTTGATAATGACGGATCACAATCTCAAGGGGAGTTAATTTATATTAACTACAAGGGCTTTAGATGTCATTTGTTTTCAAATTTAGGGACTTATTTGCATTTAAGACTAGTGATTTCATAGCTTTAAAACTAACATACGACAAAAAAATTGCCAACACCTCATAGTTTTAAAAAAAAGACTTTCAGAATGTTGGAATTCTTTCATAATTTTAAAAGTCTGAAGTTGATTCTCACGGAAAGATTTAAGCTTATTATACTTCGAACATGATCTTCAAGTATGGGTGCCGTACAAGGATTTGCTGATTCCGGAGTATCGAAAACCAGCACTGGGAAGAATAGATTCACAAGACTTACAACAAGTACACGTGATAGAGTCCATAACCTTCTTTCATTTTAGACCATTCCAGGAAGACAAATGTCATAACCGCAGAGAAAATCAGTGTTTTAACTTGTTACTTTCGGGTGCACTATTTCTTCCACATGGGGGAAGAGATATCTTGTTATTTTTAGTATGCATCATTTGAGCTTCTAGGGGGAAGTGTTGTTAGAAGATTTATTCTAGCATGAGGAGATTGGTTACTGATTCAATTAATGCTTCCTTTAACAGTCAATCACTAAGCTTATTTTTAAAAGGAGTAGAAATATTTGATAAAAGAGGTACATATAGGTATGATAAGTATGGTAATTCCTTCAGTTAGTCAGTTGTAAAAAATAAACGCGGAAGAATGTACATTTGAGACTTAGTTGACTTAGGTGTTATCATTTCGACTACTTAGAGGGAATAATTGTGACATCCGGGACTTAGTTGACTTTGGTGTTACAATTTATATCATCACTATCTTGTAAGGAGAAATGCTGACATTCGGGACTTAATTGACTTTGATGTTACGGTTTCAAATTAATTATGTACTTTGGATATTTGTGCGTTATACATCAAGTCTTCTTAATGAGGATTGCAAGAAGGCTTTGAATCTACACAAGAAAGGATTGTTGGTTCGGGGGGAAGCTAAGACAACTTCTAAATGGAGATTATCGAGAAAGGATTGCTGTCATTTTCGGTTTAAACATTTTCAAGTCCTGTCTCATACATAATCTTGTGAACACATTTTTATGTAGTGTGTCTTTAAGGTGTTAAGTGTCAATTTATAAATTTTTCATGAGTTTTTCGTTAAACTCAAAATCTTTCAAAATTATTGTACCTGACACTCACAACACCCCTCATAGATTAATTGAGGGGACATTAAATATTTCTCTAATCGGCATTGTTCATATCGCACATTTCCTACCAGATTCTAACAGTAATATGAATCATTTGATATCTAAAATATCAAGTGTTTGACTTTTTGATAAGGGGATAAAATATGAAGAAAATATGAAAACGGGTATTACAAATGTGATTTTAATGGACTCATGTGTGAACACCAATCCTGCACATTTCTAAACACCTTCGAATATCATAGCACATGGTGAGGGGTGAGTGTTCTAAAAAGCCAAAACAATCGAGGTACAAAAAGCTTTAATATTTATATCACAAGTACCTGATTGAGTTTTTCAAGTAGTTTTATGGCAAGGTGAACTGTACCAAAAAGACCGACCATGTATTTAATTTTTATCGAAGTTATAAGGTTAGGTATTAGTTCCCATGATCCAGCCAGAACCGGAGGGATCTACCCAGGGACAATCCACTAGTTAGTGTAGAAGTCCTTAGGTATGACATACAAAATGAGTAAATGTGAGAATAAGGGAATAGTGCCGACTAAGATGGAGCTAGAACTGGAAAAAACCCAACAAGGTTCTAATCATGAAGTCTCGGTAAGCACTGATGTCACACCCCGCCAAGGCGGAACGCGAGGCGTAAACAAGAATGGATATCATCACAACACATGGTGTCTATATAGAGAATACTAAAATGAAAACTAAAGTAAAGCAAAGATACAAAGTGTCATAACAATACCTAAAACCTAACGGTGTCTTTATTAATGAGAAAGAGGTCTCGTCAATAAAATACATGCAAAACATAATCCAAACAATTCATGCAAACGCATTTATTCAAACGGAAAGCATAAATAAACTCCAAGCATCCTACGGTCTCTTCTAGCCACTTCGCTCTATCTTAGCACCATTAAGCTCACCTGAAAATGATGCTTAAAACGTCAACATAAAGTTGAGTGAGAATCATAGGTTTGCGACGTACAACAATATCCAAAATAAACTTTCAATTAGCTGCTGCAATTACCAAAACAATTCATGACAACAATTAACAACAACGGGACGGAACGTGCCCACGATCCACAATCATATCAACTACATATGTGCGCTACATGGCCTCATATTAGCTCACGTAGTCTTACCACCGTCACATCTCGTTTGCAATATGGGAATCCACATACCAAACATATCAAATCGCAACACAAACGGGAGCGGAAGCGTGCCAACATTCAATACACATAACTACAACAAGCTTAAAAACATTTTAACACGACAACAAGCATCATTCTCACCCCAAAATAACATGAGAAAAAGGGGCTATGAAACTCACATTTGCTTAGCTTTCCAAAAGATTCCAACAATAAGCTTCACAAACAACTAGCACAAATCTATACCAACCAGAATAACTCGTGATTACACGCTACCTAAGCCAAAAGCTAATTGCACATGTAACAATCTATTTGATTGACGTATAAGGTGTTTTTAATAACCCCAATGGGTCACCCCGACACCATACCCAACTTAAACCACTTCATTAACAAGTTTCACTAGTTAGTCACAATTTGTTCAAAACTGCAGAATTTTAACGTGACTTAACGTACTCAAAACCTCTACTTACTGACCTCCATAATTCATACCAAAAATCACATATGTTCATTTATGAGTATATTAACTACCTCATGATTCCCAAGAGCCATTTACATGCACAAGTACTCCTAAGAAAATCAAACTTCAAAACAGTCCTAATTCGATCAAATTGCTCACTAAAAAGTTATACTTAAATCATTACTATACTCAATCAGAAGCTCTCCTTTGGGGGATTTCTAATAGACACATAGAACTAAACTCCTGTAGAAGGGCTAAGCTAAATTCGAATTTTAAGTGGGGGTTTTATACCTCGTAATCTGACCTAAATCTGACCCGTATTTACTGCTTTGACAACTTTTCTTACAACCAACGTTTGAATGACTTCCCGACCTCAAAAACCTTCGAGGCCGGATGTTCTGAAAACTAGACTCTCTGAGCTATGTTATAGACACCGGAAACTTGACAAAAGCTATTACCATCATTGAGATAATGGCCGAACAACACAGCCCTAATTCTGCCTCAATCCAAATCAAATTCTAACGCGAATTAAGTTTAACCAATTACATCCATAAGCTTCTAATTAAACCCTAATCATGTAAACATGATTATTATATCATTAATTTATTGATCTTAACTAGAACCCTAATTATCCCACGATATTAATATTGACATTATTAGAATAATAATAACTAACAAGGATTAATTAAAACTTACCTTAGAGTTTGATTTCTTCACAAAAGCAAAAAACCTTAAATTTTCCTCCTTTTTTTCTCTCTTGTTCGACCGGTTCTACAAAGAGGGGAGGGTATGTGATTTTATTTTGTATTTATAGGCCCTCAATTAATTATAGATAAGATCTAATTAGAGTTTGTTTCATTTTAAAACTCCTTTTTTTTCTTTTCTTTCCCTTATCCGCGAATGGCATTCTTTTCCTTTTATATTTTTTTTATTTATTAATTAATTACTTAATTATTAACATTACCTTAAGTTTTTATAGTGTGGGGGGTTATAAAAACCTAAGCTTATTTGCGCATACCTTTTTGCGTAAACGCAATTTACTAGACTTTTAAAAATAATTAACTTTTCATTTTTATTAAACCTAACATTCTCCATCCTACATGTGCTAAAAACTTTCGTATATCGATGCACATGTTGAGGGGGAGCGTTTCTGAAAAGCCAAACAATCAAGGTACAAAAAGGTTTGATATTTATATCATAAGTACCTTGATTAAGGTTTTCAAATAGTTTTATGGCAAGGTGAACAGTACCAAAAAAACCGACCATGAATTTACTTTTATTGGAGTTATAAGGTTGGTAAGGTTAGGTATTCGTTTGCATGATCCATCCAAAACCAGAGGGATCTACCCAGGGACAATCCACTAGTTAGTGTAGAAGTCCTTAGGTATGATAAAAAAGGAGTAAAAGTGAGAATAAGGGAATAGTGCCGAATAAGATGGAGCTAGTACTGGAACAAACCCAACAAGGTACTAGTCATGAAGTCTTGATAAGCATTGAAGGGGTTGAAGAATAAAAAATAACTATACGGATAAAGGGTGAAAAGAAAAAAGCCCTCCATACACCTAGGCAGAAACTAGGTCAATACATCTGCTGTCAGAATCACAATAATGATTGCTGACATTGAAGACTGACATCATGGACCCAGTGATGCAATGCACAACCCTCCCTAGACGTTCAGAATCTCTCAAAATATTTCAGTTTCATTTCTCATGGAGACTAAACACGTTATCTATTGACTTTCTCACTCCGAGTTAGTTGATATTGAAAAGGTGGCAGTCAGCTCCAGCCTCCGATCACTAAAACCAAAATGCACTATTGAGTCTATAGCCAAGAGATCATCAATAAATCTCGTTAGGACACTATTCCAATACATTTGTCTTTTACACATTATGAAAACAAGGATTATCTTAAGAGTCTTACGCATTATCCTTGTGATATTGCCAGAACATCCGAGTGATGCGAAAGTATTCACAGTGAAGATGGAAATCCTTCTAGAGCCAACATCAAACAAGCTCTAGGTAGGTGACTTGTAAGATCCTAAATGGATCAAACTTGTGACATTAGGCATCGATTTGGTCCAGATTATGAATTGACAGATGATGAATTTTGATAAAAGATTAAAACTTTCGATGTGTTACAAAAAACACTTTTACTAGTGACACGTCGATTGATTTTCAAATTACTTTTCTCTTCAATTGGTGAGATAGTAACTCACTGATTCACTCTTATCGTTCTATTAGTAGCAATACTATTAGTGAGGTAGCCTGCTTTGAGGTGTCCAGTAAAGAGATACTAGCAAGTATAGTAAATCTAATGCATTTGTGTTAGAGGATCTAACACTTTGAGCTGGAAACCCTGTCAATGAGGTTCTTATAATGAATCTACCTAATCACATGTATAGTATTTATACTATAAAATGGTTCTCACGGAACTGGAGGTTGATAGAAACAAACTTCGACGAATGACAAAGCCATATTCGTCACCAAGCTTTATTGCTAACTGTTTTATTTCAGGATTACATAAAGATGGAGATGCAGATACCTCGTTCCAGCAAACTCTAATATGAAATTTTTCTTTAGTATGTCAAAGTGATGAAGTTATGAATTGATGAAGAAATACAAACATAAAGTCAAGCTTTCAAGATTGCAACAAGTATGAGCATGTCGACCCGAAGGTCACAAGCACACAAGATGGTGAAAGATTATAGGATGATGATTAGAGATTAAATTTGGCTGATGATCTCAAGATAGCTCAAGATCACATACAATGACAATCTTAAAGAAACAAGCTCAAGCTACAAGTCAAAGATCACTACATAAAGATGCAAGACAAAAGATCAACTATTACACAAAAAAAGACTCAAGATTAAGACAAGAAGCTTCAACGATTAATGATCAAGGTCACAAGGAGAGATCTCTATGATCACCCCTTAGGGGGAGATTGTTAGAAATACAAAAAGTATTGATCATTTAGGAGATCTCATCGATTGTCCCTTAGGGGGAGATTGTTAGGAATTTAGTTTTTAGTGAAGTGACGATCATTATCGATCTCACGAGCCTTTGTAATAGTTAGACAATTTTATGTATTATTTAGTAAGCTAACCGGGCCAAAAAACTATCCTAAACGCTATATCATTTCGACAACAGCGATGAAGAAGACGAAGAACCTACTCTCAATCAAAAATTTAAAATACAATAAACAGTCAAGGAAAACTACATTACACAAACCGATACACAAATTAAAAATCCCGTATCCTTCAACATTCACTAAGGAATGATAAAATATGGAATAGCTCAATACGGAAAAAATTTCTTGTCGTAATTCCAGCACAGTTCGAATCAATGTAACATCATCGATCAAGCTTGTCTTGCCGAATGCCTAATTACAGAAAATTTCTTAGGGTCTCATATGCAACAAACATAAAATTGAACAATTTCTGCTGCTTTCTTAAGTGTCGAAAGTTCATCAATGGTCCAAATAAAATTCACCTAAAATAGGAGACCCCGAAAGTTCTTCTTATTCAAGTAATTTCACAAAAACTTTTCTGCAAGGCTTTATGCCGAACCTTGGTGCTAGCATTAACTTATGACTTATTCATAATATGCCAATTTATCTACTACGAAAATCTTATACCTACTAAATTGAGTGTACAATTAGCCGACAGATCATTCCAATACCCTATTGGAATAGCTGAAAATATGCTCGTTGAAGTTGGTAAATTCACGTTTCTTGCTGATTTCGTTATTCTCGAAATGGAAGAAGATAGTAAAGTTCCACTTATTTTGGGACGACCCTTTCTTCACACTGCTGACGTAGTAATTCGAGTTAAACAGAAACAATTCAACCTTAGAGTTGGAACTAAAATGATGATTTTCAATATCGATTCTGCAATGATTCACTTCCATTAAACGATGATACTGTTTTTAGGTATCCGATGTCATCGATGAATTCTTCTTGATGAAAAGAACGATTTAGAGGCTCTTCTAATGAAGGTAGTAAATTTATTCATTCATTGAAGGAACCATTCCGAAGAAGAAATCTTTGTTGATTGATGAATTCATGGCAATGACTGCCGATGAAAACTCTAACTCTGAATTCGAATCCGCAAGATCCGCATTTGAAAAATATCACCATCTTTATATGATTATAAGATCAAAACATCTCTCATGTAACCTCCTTACGGATCTCGTAATTAAATACTTCCTGTTTATTAGAATATGTATTCCTGGAACTACATCTTTTACTTCCTGTTATCATATTCATATCAGCTATCTAAAGAAGAAATAACAAATTCATTTATGTCACTTAAAAAGCCACAAGCAAGCTTTTGCTTGGGAAAACATCAGATATTTCTTGGTATTTGCCCATTTTTTTGAAACTCAAGATACAATTTTGATGATAAAGGATACCCCGTTGTCCAAAAACAAAGACGGTTAAATTCGATCAAGGCAGGAAGTTCGTCAAAAAGAAATCATGTAACTTGGGTTACTGACATTATTTATCCCAATTGCCAATAGTTCCTTGGGTTAGTCCTATCCAATGTGTTACCAAAGAAAGGTTCTGGTGGTGATTACAGTTGTCACCTTCAAAAATGATGAACTTGTTTCATCCATAGACCATTGGGTGGAGGGTATGCATCAATTATAGTATAAACTCAAGAAGCATTGCTAAAGCAAGATCATTTTCCTTTATATTTATGGATCCAAATTGCTAGAATGACTCGCAGGAGGGAAATTAATATTTTTGTTTCATCGATGGTCTTTTTTTGGGTATTTTCAAAAGTCTAATCAATCTTAATGATCAAGAAAAAACAACATTACGTATCCCTTTCGGCACATACGCTTATAGGCGAATGCCTTTCGGCTATGTAATGCTCCTGCCACATTTCAAAGGTGTATGTTGGCAATCTTTTCATGCATATGATCGAGGAATCAGTCGATAGTTTCATGGACTATTTCTCGTCTTTGGAAACTCTTTCGGCACATGCTAAACACCTTGAATAAAATGCTCCAAAGTTTGTAAGATGCTCATCTTGTCCCTAAAATGGGGAAAATGTCATTTTATGGTCAAAGGAAAGGAATTGTGCTCATACACAAGGTGTCCAGTGTAGTATCTTGAAGTAATACAAAGCAAAAATCGATGTGATCCTCAAAACTTCCACCCCTACTAATATTCAAAAGGTGTTAGAAGCTTTCTTGGACATGTCGGTTTTTACCGACGTTTCTTTAATGATAACTTTTCTCGAAATTGTGACCTTTAACTAAACTGCTCGAAAATGGATACTCCATTTGAATTCGAACGCATGAATGTCAAAAAGGCTTTTGAATCAATTGAAAGAGAAAATCAATGTGCTCTTGTAATAGTAAGCCCCGAACGGGGGGGGGGGGGGGGAATCTTCCATTTGAAACTTATGTGTGATGCAAAGTGATTTCGCTTTTCGTAGGAGCCGTCTTAGATCAAAAAGGTGGGCTAAAAACTTTTACCCGGTCTACTTCTGAAAGCAAAACCTTAATATCCGCTCAACAAAAAAATACATCATAAAAACAGAAAAAGAACTTATGGCTGTAGTTTTTGCATTTGAATGAATTCAGATCCTCTCTCTAATCTTTTAAAAAACTATTGTCTCTTTTCCGATCATTCAACTCTAAGGTACTTTTTTAAATAGCAAGATGCTAAAACACGCCTTTTTCAATGGATCTTAACTTCTAAGAATTCGATATAGAAATCAAAGATAGAAAAGGTACCGAAAATGTTGCAGTCGATCACTTATCCCGACTTGAAAACAATGAGACAAGCGATGATAGTGAAGTCGATGATAACTTTCCCAGAGAAACTCTTATGGAAATCAACACCAATGATGTACCGTGGTTTGAGACTTGCCAAAATACCTAGTCGGTATGATTATACCAGAAGGTGTTTGACATTTCAACAAAAAGAAATAAATTATTCTCTGACCTCCAAAACACTATTTTAGGAAGAACCTTAACCTTTTCAAAGAATGTTTTGATGGTATGATCAGAAGTGTGTATATCTGGACCAGAAACCCCAAACCATTTTTAGATAATGTCACCACGAACAACAGGTTAGTGGGACATTTTATCGAACCAACCATAATGCTAAAAAAAAGTCCCTTGATTCAGGGGATTTTTTACTGGCCAACAATCATCAAAAAGGCTCATACTCTGTCCGCATTATGTGAAGCAGCCAAAAATAAGACAGGAAATATTCAAAAACGTGGATGAGATGCCCTTGATAACAACATTCAATGTATTGTGAAAATTTCGACATATGGGGTATCAACTTGATGGGACCATTCACTGAAATCATATAAGTTTGAATACATTCTAGTCGCCGTAGATTAAGTATCTAAATGGGCTGAAGCTTAAGCTTTACCAACCAATGACACCCGAGTGGTAATCACCTTTCTGAAGAGACTATTCTGCCATTTTGGAATGCCCAAAGCTCTAATCAGCGATCGAGGTACTCACTTCTATAACAAATTAATGGAAAAAACTATGAAAAGATATGGAGTTAACCACCGTTTCTCTACATTTTACTCTACCCTCAAAATAGTGGTCAAGTGAAAACTGAACAGGGCATCTAAAAAAGAATTCTTGAAAAAAACTATATAGACAATCCTACTTTTTAGGCAAGAAAACTTGATGTTGCTCTGGGGGCTTTTCACATAGGCCTACAAATACACCTCCGGTTCCATTACCATACAAACTAACTATTTGGAAAGAACTGCCATTTATTTACCATTTACTTGAACACCGTTGCATACTTGAAACTGGAAGAATTGGTACCAATTTAATCGCTGCTGGTGAGAAAAGAATGTTCAATTACCGGACTAGACAAACTTAGATACAAGCATATGAAAAACTCTGTCTATACCAAGGAAATATACCAAAAAAATAAAGTCTGGCATGAACAGAAAAGTACGGAACATGAGAAAGTGAATTCATAGCAAGGAATTATAGTCCTACTTTTTCACTCAAAGTACAAGTTTAAACAACCAAAACTTAGATCTCGATGGTTGGGACCTTATGTAGTGAAACATCAATATCCATCCGGATATGTTGAACTTTATGGAAAAGATGGAAAGACGTTCATAGTCAATGGTCACCGACTCAAACTAGATTTGAAGAAGATAGAAGTAATGACCCTAAGGGTGGTTACAGTCACTCCCTTTTTCCCAAACAAATGACCCCCGAAATACGAGTCTAGCTAACGACTCTCTTAAAAATTAAGCGCTTCTCGGGAGGCAACCCGTGCTTTCACTTAAGTGTGGAGGATTTCCTCCTCCATTCCTCTACTAATATCTTTTATTCTAACAAAATCAACAAAAATAGTTTTTCTATTTGTGTGCTTTTGTTTTACTCTTAAGAAGGTACTCTAGCTTAAAAAGATGTGGAAAGAAAATTAGGACGTACTATGCTCTAGATCTAACTTCAGCTATGCAATTTCTCTATGCCTCGGGAAGTTACCTTTTATTTTTATTTTTCACTTTTTTATCTCTATAATAGTTATAATCATTGGGGAATGTTCAACTCTTAAGTGTGATGAGGGGAGCCCAATAGGATAAAATTAATTATTTTCCTATACGTTCTTGCATCTATTTAAAAATTTTCCTAAACTGATTTTTTTAGTATATGTTTTGAAATTAAAAAATGCTCTTAGTAAAGCAAATATCCAAACTGGATTGGACATTATAGTAGCACACCCCAGTCCACTAAATTGTGAGAAATCTAAGCCTTAAAAATATTCAGGTATCCACCTTTGGTACCCAAGATAATTGATGCCTTTAGCTTGTTCGAGTTAAGGTTTGATTGCAGTCATATGTGTCTATTCTGTCATTACGGATGTGTAACGGCATGGTCTTTGTCCACCTTTTCTGGAATATTGGTATGGTTGAAAATTATATTTTGAGAGAGCCGGTAATTTAGAAGCTCTAGAACTTGTGCGTAATCATCATTTACTAGACCGAAAGCCTACGATCACATCCCCAAACCGTATTCTCGCCAAAGTTCTTTTTTCGCAAGCGCTTCCTTTTAATGCTATGTTGCTGTAATACTTTTATAAAAGTTGAATCAAGAAGTCCTGTGCTTAGCCTTGTTATAAATCATGGTAAAAAAAAGGTTCTTTATGAGTTTAATAGTTCAATATAATTTAAAGGTTTTATGTTCGGCGCATGAAGATTGGATCCTATCTACCAAGTTCACCCTTTTGGTCAGTTTTATGTGGTTAAGTACAATGCGTATGGTAGCTGTCTAGATTATGTCTGTGCAAATTAAGTGTTCTTCACAAAAAAATATTTAAAATCCTATCTGATATGGATGTGTGTGTTAAAATCAAACACTATCCCTATGTGGACGTGCTATGTTAAATGTTCTATGCCTGAAAATAGTTATCTATTATGCAAACTCTCTTAAAAATCGAAATTTTATCCACGTCATGGACAAATGATTTTTTTTTTTTCACTTCCATTGCTTGTGGGCATTGCCAATAAGCTATGTGTGGAGGGATTTGATAACGCCCAAATTATACATGTTTTTATGGCGTTATTTATGTTTATTCTATCATTTCTCGTGAACTTTTGGTACTTAATTAAGCTTGAATTGCTTATAAGTTCACTTGAAGACTCTAGAGACCCAAGCTCATGAATCTATACACTTTGGGAGACGAATACAAGAAAATAAAATATTTCTAGCCAAAGTTCAAGAAGTCCGCCGCACTTGCTACATTGTGCGCCGCACTTTCCCCTGAAACCCAAAACCGCCGCACATTCTCTTAAAGTTTAAAGAATTAAAGTCTAATAAATGCACCTGCATTAACTCCTCAAAACCGCCGTACTTATTTGCAAGTGCGCCGCACTTCCAGTAAAAGTCATTAAATGTAATCGCATTAACTCCCAAAGTTTGCCGCACTTTTTCCTAAGTGCGCCGCACTTTGCACCCAATCTTGCCTATAAATAGAAGACGAATTTGCATCCTCAAATCATCCCATTCTATCCATTCTCTCTTCACCAATCATCTCTCATACACACATATTTCCCTCCTTTCACCAAAAATACCAAGAAACACCTCCTAAGTTGAAGAGAAAGATCTAACGATTAAGAACGAAGACGGTTTCCTAATTAGTTATTGAAATAATGGAAGTTTATGTAAAATCTACTTTTTTTATGAACTCCTTATCCATGAGAGGCTAATTCTCTCATGACTACTCAGTGAAGTTACGATAATGAATAAGTATTTGGTATGATTTTGATCGTTTTAATCTTAAGCTTATGTTGCAAACCTGTTATATCTTATCTTATCTATTTTTGCTTATCAACTTAGATTATATAATCATATCGGTATAGGTCGAAAGACCCGTTATGATCTATGTGGTTTTAAAGATTTGTCTATGGTCTTTAACGTCTGTGCTAAGAAATCCACTTTCGTAAATTGATAAAAAAAAGAGGAAACTACAATTTTGGTCCACTATCTTTACCGGGTATAACACTTTTGGTCCATTTTTTTAAAAATTTGCGGG